>BGPR01016056.1:0-35431 GCA_013235015.1 Araneus ventricosus
TTGAATTATATTTTAGTTATTGAATATTTTTTAGTTATTAGAAATTGTGTTAGTGTACCTGAAATATTATCAGTAACATGCCTGAATTTTAAGAAATGTTTGGGATTGTAGTCATTAGAATAATATATTTTTTATTAAGTTATTTCATATATCTTCAGTGTTACTCCTAAACATGGTTTCATTTTAGTTATTGGATAATTTTTAGATATTAGAAATTGTATTAGTGTACTTAAAATATTATCTGTAACGTACCTGCTATTTTAAGAAATGTTTAGGATATTCTTTCGGAGATTTTATATCTACCATCAATGTTACATTTACTTTATAAAAGCCCAGTAAATCCCCAGACATTTCCCTTCCTATTAACATAATTGCATCTGCGAGAATCTTTGAGGACCAACATTTCTGAGAAAAGTCGATAAGAAGGTAGATGCACGAAAAACATACCTGAAAGCATCCCGTATTTCTTGCTTATTCTCAAAAAACATTTTGTCTGTGTTCTGGGTAATTTCTGCTGAAAGAGTGCTTTCTGGTCAAAATACTGTAGGAACCTCCGGAACATCCGGAACGATATTCTTCAGTTCAAACTGCTTCAAAGCTATAGAAAACTTTTTATCAGACTAGAATACTGAACAGTTGAAGTGTATAGCATGTTATTTTTTTTTGAAAGAGTTCTTACACACCTTCTGTTGCGAGCAACATTTTCTATGCGACAGAAAATTGATACAAAGTTAGATATGGAAACGATAGGCATAAAGAGATGTCTGAAGTGTATAAGGTGAAAAGGATATGGAAATTTTTTATAGCAGGTCATGGAGAATATACACTCTTTACTCTTCAAGAATTCTACATATTTAAAAGATAAAGTGAAATATTTTAACTTTCATTTCCTGACGCTATATTGGACAGAATTGCGCAAATGACAACTTTTAATTTCTTTATGTTTTTAATATTCAAATCAAAAAGTTATTTTAAATCATTATTTATTATTTTTATAGATTATCTGAATGGGATTCTTATAAAACGATACATGAACGGTGATCGAATAATTTGAGTATAAAGTATGGAATTTTAAAATTGAATAGATTTTTATTTTAGAAAGAAGAGTTTAATAAATGTATAAACATTTAAATCTATTGAGATTACCAAGAATGAAATAATATAAATTTCCCTTTTTGAGTTGCAGGACTGAAATATATAGAGTTCTAATTGCAATTTCGGTTATTTTTGGGAAAAAACACAGTTTATTAAAAATAATAAATAGTCTAAAATATATTGAAAAAGTTTGTGTCGTAGTTGGATTCAACCTGTTATTTTTGCATTTGTTTCGAATTTTCAGTTATATCTTTTTGCGATTGTTTGGTTTATATAACATTTTTCGTTGCAAATCAATATAATGAGAGAAGACCAAGTGGCATTTGAGCAGGTAAATAACAACGGATCTACTCAACAGATGTATACATCTGCACCGTCATAGATCACACAACGTCATGCGAGCATGGTTTAACCCCTTAACTTGGGTACCCGAGCTTCATTCGTGCATTGGATTAAGACGTTTTAAAACTTATTAAGGGGAGTCGAAATCCTTATACCGACAATGTTAAATTGGCCATTTCGATGTACCTTTTCTCAAAATCTGTTATAGATGCATGTTTGAAATTTTTTATACATGTAAAGGACACCTTTATAATTATTTTGAAATGAGCCTTTGGCTAATTTTTAATTTTTTTATAAATTTACAAAATATTTAATTAGACATAGTGAAATTTTACCCCATTTTGACACAAAAAATAATAAAAAATAAATTTTTGAATTTTTAAAAAAAACTCATTTCAGTGCAATGAGAAAGATGTACTTGTATAAAAAATTTCAAACATGCATCGATAACAAATTTTGAGTAAAGGTTCATCGAAATGGCCAATTTAAGAATGTCGGTTTTTACACACAAAAATTGTAAAAAAAAATGAGTTTAAAAAAAAACTCATTTCAGTGCAATGAGAAATATGTACTTTACCTGTATAAAAAATTCAAATATGCATCAATAACAGGTTTTGAGATAAGGTTCCTCATAAGACAGTCAAAAATATGAGGTATGTCTTGTGTTTGCCCCCCACCCGTTGATTCTATTTAGTTTAGCTATATTAACTTCACGTTTTGAAGCAACACGAGAGCTATTTTAAGACGGACCTCGTAATTTTGAACCTTGTTCAAATGACGAGGAGACACCTGAGCTGTTACCCCTCTCCAATCTTCCGCACCACACCAACGGGAGGACGCCGTGTTGATTCAAATGTGACGTTAATCGAACAAATCAGTGAGTATTTCAGTGTTTTCGTTAAAAAAATGTTGCTTGTCTAAACACAAGTATTTGAAACGTTATTCAGATTTAAATTGGTTAAAGTGAATTTCAGTGATGTTCAAACATAGATAACACTGCAAATGCTTGATGTTGGTGAAAGCAGAAAAACCTTCTAAGGCCTAATAATAAAGGCTAAAAGATAGAAGAAATTTTAAGACTAATGCTGTAGAAGTGTAAAACAAGCTTTTAGTAACAAAATCAGTTATTTGAAACAAGAAGTAATTTGAACAATTAAAGGAAATGCGATTTTTAGAAAAATCTATGTATTTCTGATGCAACATTCCCAGGGAAATTACGCATGCAATATTTTTGAATCAAAGGAAAATTTAGTTCAACAAACGCATAATATTTTCAGTTGTCCCGGGAATTCATTTTTTATATCCTAACTATAATCAAAATGAATGTCGCTGATAATTTAGAAGTGCATTAAAGTAATTTTTTTGAAGATGTGAATGTGAATTTCATCTGGAACACTGAAAGCACTTTATAGAAACGATGATTTGTAGTTATAAAGTTTTTTCCCCATTTCCTTTTATTGCTTAGGGTATGGAAAACATGGAAGCGCAGAATGTGAAAAGAGTGTGAGGCATATATGGAAGGCACATAAAATGCTTTCGCGCTTCTTACTTGAAATTCTTTTAACACAACATAATGGAGAATTATTTATTTAAAATTATTAATTAATATATTTAGGAATTGAGCGAAATTCTTAGATTTCGTTATCTTCTAAGCAAAGAAATCTTGCGGTGTGCACGTTTTAAGGAAAAGTTAGCCTTTGAAATAATCACTTTTTTAAAAAAATAACAACAATGAATTTACTGCTTTTCAGAATAATCTTTCAGGAGAGTTTTGCAATCTAACAAAAATAATCAGACTTTTATGAAACAAATGGTGACATTCAATTCACCTCACTTATATTTCAAATTTATCTTCAAATTAATAGCCATAAATCACTATTAGTGAAGTCTCATTTGTGTTTACAGAGTTCCTTTTTGTTTCTTATATTTGCCAGTAAAATGTTTATGGAAACAAACTTATATTCCAGCAAGCTTGTCAGTTTTGACTTAAGATTTTCTATATACGCTTGCATACGTCTTCGGAAAATGTGTGTGTGTGTGTGTGTGTGTGCCAGTAAACTTAAACTCCATGGTGAAGGCAATCCATATAAAACGTTATGATATAGATTCAACTAATCTTAGAAACGAGACACGGAGAAAGTGGTTTTTTCCGAGTTAAACAGAGTTTCCCCCAATACTAAAGATAAAAAATGTACAAAGGACGTTTTGTATTCAAAGAGCATAGGCTTATAACAAAGGATTATATTATAACTGCAATGTATTAAGTATTACAGAGTTATTCTTAGGGCTCGTAACCCACATTTGTTTTCCCAATTGAAATATTATTTAGTGTTATATCGTTTCATATCTATACATATTCCATAACCTTGACTACAATGGATTGATGGTTATAGCTTTGCATCCTTCTGATCCACAACCCTGATTTGTTTTTCAGATTGAATTATAATTTAGTATTATATCGTGTTCTACATCTTGTATCAAGGAAAGAAGATGACTTCTGAAATGCTGGATATATGCTATCACTCAAATTGATGTTATATTAGGAAAACAATTTCTATTAACAAAAATAAAATCATGGAAAAATTAAATATATACTTCCGTTGTAATACGTAAGAAATGAATAAATGTTTCTTATATGTTTTCTGTTTGGCTAAATGTTATATGAAATAATTATACAACTATTATAATTGCTTTGTCAGTTCATGTACTTAAAGCTGTAGATTACAAATACAAATAAAAAAAGATGAATGTAGAACTTTTTAAGCATTAGAAGTTTTATGAATTGTTTATCTAATACTCTAAAATAACGTAGAAATGTAGTCAGAAGAAGAAAAGAACAAATTAATTTTGTATCTCCGATACAGAATAATATAATAACGTATCTAATAAAACAAGAATATATAAAACATTCTAATGATAAGAATAATTCTAATTATTTAAAAGCAGACGATTTTCTTTGATCTAAATATACAAAAGAAGCAACAAAATATATTTTTGTAAGGAGAATCAGTGAAAACAAAAACCATCCAGGAAGACAGAGTTTCGTATGAATGTATATATTTATTTTTTAGAAACATCCATGTTTGATCTCGAATTGACTTTTGGTGTGTATTATCATTGAATTTTTGCTTATATGATAGACTAAAAATGTGATCTCACGCATCAAATTGTTTTACAATCGAATTAGAATCGATCATTCAGAAATGATAAATGTTAAAATATTAAACAAAATAACAATCGTACGAGTATAAAACAAACAAAAATTATTTGCAATTATTTATGAAAGGTTTCAAGTTGCAAAAACATTTTCACCTGTCCAAAAAACCTGTGTTCCGAACATGGCGAGCTAAAATATATTTTAAAATGTCGCCAAATGTAGCAGCGGTTTCTATTTATACTAATGCTTTTGAAGGATAGAATATTTCCACCAGAATTTGAATTCAGAGAATTCCTTTCGCTGTGAGTATTTCAGCTTGACTAATGTGTTTATTCTGAAGCAGGTTATTTATTCCAGTATGGTACGGATGGGAATTGAAATATCCATGTTGTTTGAATTTGTTTCTTCAGTTCCAACAATGTGGGTTCATACTAACAGGCTGAAGTGAACATTTTATTTTAACCATGACAAAAAGAAAGTGTTGTTCGGAATACATTATTATGATATATGAGAGAATTCAATGTGAAAATTCGTGTAACTTCAGATTCGCAATTATAACTCTAACTTCACCTATAACGCCGATAACAAAATTTAAATATCTTTCACTTTGTGGTATATTAGAATATTTTAAATTTCTGTCCATATTATGTGTGGCATTTGAATGACAAATTCATCGTTTAATATAGCTGGAATAAAGATGAGTCAATCAAATATTTCTTAGAATTTATTGTAGATAATAAATGAGTATAATAAATGACACTTGATATTTATCTAGGGCCATTTATTTCATAGAAACAACAAACCCTGCCTGTTTTAAAACACTCTAAATCCTTTGGGTCAGTGGGTCGACTCTGTTAAATAATTCCTTGTGAAAGCATGCCTTAATATATGATACATAAATAATTAAAGTTGGATAGACCTAATGGAAAAACAAGCCTTTCTTTTACTTTCTCGTGTACGAAGTATACAAAGAGAAAGTATTATAATCGTCAAAAAATTCGAACTCGAGATTTTGACGAATCTCCACGTTTTAGACCTCCCTGAGTCCGCAAAACACAATTTCGGATTATGTCTGTCTGTGTGTCTGTGAACACGACAACTCAAAAACTATTAAAGCTACAGGGATGAAATTTGGTATGTGGTCTTTGCACATGATTTGTAGATTTTTGTCAAATTTTGAGGAAATTCCGTCTACGGAATGTTTGTCTGTCTGTATGTCCATGTTAATGTGAACGTGATAACTCACAAACTTAAATATCTAGATAGATATAATTTGGTACTCATTTTATCATCAGATTGGAGGTTTGTATCAAACTTTGGACCAAATCCGTCGAAGGGTTGTCTGTCTGTCTGTATAATCGCATACCTTTGAACGTAATAACTTCTTAACAATTTACATTGAGAAATTAAACTTAGTATGTGGCATTCTTATCTTAAAGTTAGATCTGTGTCCAATGTTTGTGTCAATCGGTTAAAAAAAGGCGTTCAGATTGCAAATTACATTTTTTTTATCTTACACCCAGGCCTATTGGTGATCACGCCGGCTTCTAATCCCACATCCGCGTTGGACGACCTTCGGAAATCGTGGTATGACTTTTCACTTATATTTTTTTCTCCACTGTGTTAGGGGTTCTTACTCGTTTTACTGCCTTTTAGCTTATTTTTTTCTTTACATGTGTTATTAGTATATGAGAAAGTTTAGGGGACATTACTTCCGCTGGTTATTCCGTGATATTCACGCATTTATCAAATTGTGTTAGGTGTAGTAAATTAGGCAGATTCCTTGGAGAAAGTCTACCTATTGCAATGGTTCTCATGACACGACTTCCGGAAAACTTTTGCAGATCTTCACCGATCATGACCCCAGAATCCAAAACAATGCTTCGTTAAAAAATATATTAATAATAATTTTCCCCTAACTCCTTTACAATTGAAAATAGAAAGAAAATAATTCAGATTAGGCGAATTATCGCCTTATCATAACGAACAATTTTTGCATTTAAACGTTTTCGATAGCTGCAATTGCTTAGTTATGAGCTGAAAAGTGATTTCCCCTCCTCTCCCCCTAACTTATAGTACCTTTCGAACTATGCATGTTACCCCTTTTTGGAAAGGTCTCGTCGTCATTTGCAGTCTCTTCCATCCGCTTTCATTCTTGCAGCTCTAATCCTTATGAAAATATAGGGAGAAATGTTATTTTCTTTATTATTTTTAATAGAGATGTATACGTGTAAAACGCTTTGCCTTTGTTATCTTGTGAACACGACAACTAAATTATATTTTAACCGGCGAGGGATATGCTGTAAGAACAGTGAAAATCTCGGGTTCTTCGGGCTATCCAGCTCAAAGGGGGTGGATATGGAGGGGGGGGGTTGGAAATTAAATTTCCCCTCAATTCCTTTACGATCGAAGATAGAAAGAAAATTCAAATTAGGCGAATTATTGCCTCATTATAACAAACTACTTTTGTATTGAAACTTTTTTGATAGCTGAAATTGCTTAGAAGTTATGAGCTAAAAAGCTATTTTCAATCTCCTCCCCAAAATTATCATTTCCCCATAGCTTTGTTACGACTTCAGATAGAAAAAAAATCAATTAGGCGAATTATCACCTTATCACAACGGGCAGCTTTTATATTAAACGAATTTTGGCAGCTAGAATCGCTTTGAAGTTATAAGCTGAAAAGCTGTATTCAAATCCCCCCCCCCAATTTATCTTTTCCCTCATAGCTCCGTTACGATTGAAGATAGAGAGAAAATTTTCAGTTATGGGAATTACCACATCGTAACAAACTACTTTTATATTGAAAGTTTTTTGACAGCATGAATTTCTTAGAAGTTATGAGCTCCCATCAGCTTCATTCACCTCCACATTTTATACGGTAAACAAGTTGATATACCTGGCTTTGCTCCGGTTTAAAATGTTTCCATGTTTAATATTTTTAATGTAAAAATTACTATTGTATATTTATTATAATACACAAATTCCTTTTCTGATCTGAAACGTTTTTAATTAAATTGAGAATATCAATTGAAAAAGACAATTTTTGAAAACAGCCGTTTCCACAGTACATTATTATTTGTTATATGAGTACTTCAAATTTTGTTAACAATTAATAATGTAAAAGAAAGGTTTTAATGAATATTTTGAAGCAAATAAATTAACTAGTTAATTATTCATGAATTTAAAGCATGAAAATAAATCAATAGTTGGTCCCGATATAAATTGTTAATCGTCTATAGTCTTAATTAAATTTTTTTTAAATAATTAAAAATTTACTTATAGAATTCTTCCTTCTGGAAACAGTTCTTCGTATTATTTTTGTTCTTCAACAAGAATATTGTTACGAATTCAATCTAAAATTAATTTTGAAAAATATTAAAATGAGAGAAACAAATTTATGGAAATGAAAGATGTCGCGGAAAAAAGCGTTGCTTAATTTTTAATTCATTGAAATTTTAAGCAACTTTTAGGCTTTGAAAAGTTGAAGGTGACCTTTCTCTTTTCTTAAATAAAAAGTGTGCAAAGTTTGATTGAAATCAGTCCAGTGGTTTAGGAGAAGAGATAATTATTAGATAATTATAAGATAAAGATTGCTGGCAAATAGTATGAGCCATAAAAAAGGTTTTAGTGAAGATTTTGTAACAATTAATTATTTAACTTTAATTAAGTAAATAATTAATTTTAATTAATCAAACAATTAATTTCAGAGTTAGTTAATTTGACAGATTACTTTAATTTGATATTTAACTAAACATGGCGGACCATGATTTGTTTAATAAATTCAATATATTATAGCCAAAAACGATAGATATTTAAATAAGAGTTCCCTTTATCCTTTTTGAAATTGAAAAATATTTCCTTAACTTTAAAATTGTATTGGGATATTCTGCCTGAGTATTTGGTTTTAACCTTCGATGGAGAATTAAATTTACCGTTCAAATTAGCTGCATTCATATCCTATGATTTAAACACACGTATTAAATTTGCAACTCACAATGTTTAATAATTTTTATTCACTTATGTGTTAAGAATTTAGTGACTATTATCTCTGTAACCGGGGGGTTCTCTAAATGAGTCCATTCTAGTAGTGTTTAAATTTTTCATGTCATGTGATTTTAGCATATAACAAAGTAATGTTCGCACAATTCTATGGTTACCTAGATTAAATAAACTAATTTTTAAATCTAGAGTCGTTCTTCATTCGTGTCAAGTGTAAACTTCTTGCTATTGTTTTAGATAGGCTGACTTAATGTTACCTAGGGGATATTTACACTGCTAGGATGTTTAATGCTTTATGACTCCTACCTGTTTAATGATTATGTGTTGTGATATAAAAAATTTGAGAAATTCACTGACCAATAAATCTAGCATATCCTTTGTGTAGAATGATAAAAACTTGATATAATATAAAATTAAATGTCATGAAAACAGAATCACGACGTAAATAATGCAATGTGTGGGAACAATAAAGTCATTGTCAATGTCTATATTGATCAATAAAATTAACGTAAAGGTCCGGAAAGGAAAGTAATTAACGTACCTTTGCCTTCGAACTGCTCAAATGGATTTTTTAGAAATTTAATCGTGAATTAAGAAATTCAACTCTTGCTTTCAAGACTTTTACTTGCTCTGGGTACTAGTTTGTATGCCATGTGAGTGCCTCTATTGTAAGACTGAGTTCTTCTATTGTAAGACTGAGTTCCTCTATTGTAAGACTGAGTTCCTCTATTGTAAGACTGAGCGTATTAGAGAAGAAATTATTAATTTTACTCAATGCTATTTTCAGAAACTGAATGAAAAATGGCGACAATAAAGAAGATATTGCGTGGGAGGACAAATCATTCATTCCTCCGGGCGATTCGCGTCTCGAATTTACACAGCCAGAGTTTCTGACAGCATATTTGATTTCAACTTGTCATTTAGAAAAGTTTCATGTTCGAGAGAAAATGTGGTTAGAATCTGAGGGGAAGAAACGAATAAATTAATAATCTAGAATAAATATTGACATTATTTGCATGCAATTAGCGGGGGAGCTAAAAATTTTGTTGAAGGATAATTCTGGAAATTTTCTTAAATGAATTAGAATTGTGTCATTGTATTCAGAAATCTGTGTTATTTTATTAATAATTGGATTTTATAATAAGATATTTGAAATTTGATTTATAATTAACTTAATATAAGCGTTGAATTTTATTACAAGAAATTTAATATAGATTTTCTGAAATAAAATTCATTTTCACAGAATTCACACTATTCCACAGTTTAGAGACATTAAATTTTAATTTTATGAGAACAAACAATTATCTGCTGCATAATGATTTTTTTCTAACCATTGAAAATGCTTTCGAGTATTTTTAGTGATAATTTGTGGACGAAAAGTATTCATAAAATTTTTAATGAGGATTTTTAGAAAAAATTGCAAAATAAAGACCTATCGTAAGAAGATATATTTATTGATAAAAATTATGCTTTGCATGTTTGGTTTACAGTTTTTGTTGATTTATGTTTAGAGTTGATTTTTCAAACCCAGAAGTCACGAATTTGACTCACGGAACAGTTAGCAATTTTCCTTTAACTTTTATCGAAATAATTCTTAAAACGATGGAGGAGATCGAACTGGGTTCTAAAAACTTTCCTTTCACCTCAGAAAGACGTAAATCTGAAATTTCTGCTTTTCTCCATATTACGGTCATTATTTCACTTCATAGAAACATTGCTCTTAGCTCCAGTTTCACCTGATAAAAGGATCTAATTTTAGATTCGTCGTTTCTCGGCATGTACTACATGGAAGTTCAATTTCCAAATGATGGTATGAATTACATTGATACCGGTAAAAGTGAAAAGAAATTCAAATTGTTTCTAGCTATATGATCAAAGAGTTAGAAAAAGATATTTCCATTATGTGCCTTCGTCATGTTCTTTCTTCTCTCAAAATGGCTGCTGAATTGAATAAATCAATGCCGTTCCAATGTTCTGCTTTATAATGAGGTATTTTCTTTGCGGAAGTTATATTCGTGAGGCAGAAACTTTAACGGACGTATCGGTAGCACTGCTTAATGCTTTTGGTACTTTTCTGTGAAGGGTAATCGTTCTTCGTCATAGTTTATTCAAAGAGCCATTTCATGAATTTTTAGTTTGTATAAATCGTAATTAGTTCAAAGATTTCTTTTAAATGCTTAATGTCGATATTCCTTGAAACATGACTTATAAGCGTTTCTGTAACATAAATCCATTATTTCTCGTACCTTTTTGAATTGACGTTTCTTGCAGTGGGGATCAATAAAAGAAGTACAAAAATAACGCCGAGATGAATTCGATGTTTTAGAGCTTTTTCTACAGCTAGCACAATTTTTAGTTTTGAATGTTATCTCTGAAATCATTCGGTACAAAAATATAACAGGGTTATGATGTAGTTACAAGGCCTTACATTTTTGAAGGACATCATTAGGTGTAATAAGGATAGTTCATTAATCTTAATTGAATATACTAGGATAAATCACGAATGTACCAAAAAAATGGCTGTAGTTTCCTCATAATATTATACAAAGTTCAATTAGATGTGATCATTTAGCATTCGTATTGCATTTCTTAATGAATGACTTTCAGATCTACAAATTTTAAATAATTGTGAATCATCGAAAAAGCATCTTTTCAACGAGAAGCACAAGCGATATAAAACACCTCTTGTTTTAAATACAGTGCAATCCCGATTATCCGGGTTAATCACCGGGAGGCAACGCACAGACAATCGATAAACACGGATAATCCGAAAACTCCTTTTTATTAAAGAAAAAATCAACATCAGCATAAAATTATAAAAATTACTTACATTTGCATGTTGTATAACATCAAACTAGGAATTTTTCTTTTAACATTCAATGCTTTAAAAAATCTGTTATGCGTCTTTGCTTCTGCTGTTTGTTCATCACTTGTCGTATATCGAAACATATTTTACCAACCAAAGTAATGTCACCTTAATCAACTCCTCTTTGTCCCATATAATATAACAAAGTTTCCACAGATTATAGAGCAACAGAATGAAAAATTGTATTTCCCTCATTTAGTACATCTTCTGCATCAGTATTAGCTGATTCTCCCTTATCAAGTTTTTGAAGGATTTCTAATTTTTGTTTAATATTTAAAACGTTTCGATTTCGTTTCACACCACTCATTTTTACCAGCAAAAAATTTCGCGTTACTAACTTACGATAAACAATACGCAGAAACTAAAGGAACACGTGCGAAAGTGAGAGAAAACGAAGAAGTTAAAGATTGACGTATCAAGGAGAAGCGTGTTCATACGAGATTGAGCTACTAGGAAGTGGATGATTCATTTCTCGGACAATTAGGGGTTGAACCGGAAGAGATTGAAAGTGGAGGAAGAAAAAAATCCATTCTTTAGCCTCCGCCGTCATAGCTCACTAGTTTCAGGGAACGAATCTCTCGATCGAACATCAACATCGATTTTTACATGAATGATAAGCGTGAAAATGTTTCTCTTTAAATTTTTTTGTGAATCCGGAATGAGCACGGGTAATCCGCGCAAGGATATTATAGAGTATACTGTAATTTTGTCTCTTGAGATGAATTTTTCCCACATTATCCTGATCTAAATATTTATTCTAAATCTTTACATAAACTTCTCAAAGGCATGTATTTTCTTTTTCTCGGAACGTTGTGCTATTTCAACTTTTGTCACATCTTTTATGTAGTCTTGTGAAAACCCAGGATAGTATTTAAATTAAAAAGACACCCAAAAAATTTACACCCCATAAATAACAATTATTTACAATAAAATACAAATTATAGACTATTATTAGCTTATCATAGTTCCGTAACTCGTATAGAGCAATTTAATTTAGTTATATTAAGATCCTGTTTTGAAGCAACATGAGAGCTATTTTGGGACGGACTTGTAATTTTGAACCGCGGTCAGATGACAAGGACGACACATGAACCACCCCCCTCAGAATTCCAGCACCACATCAATGGGAGGACATTTGATTACTGCGTATGATTTGGTGTGCAACGGCCCCATACACGACAGGATCGGGTTTCGGGCAGAAAACTTACCACTAGGCCACAGCGGCCCCGTACAGTGCAGAGAAATGGAAAGCTGGAAATAAAAATTTCCTTTTCCGAACAGATTACAATGCTATTCTCATTAGAAAATGTGAGTGATATTAGATGAAAGTTGAAAAACGTACGCTATGAAACTTTTTTATTGAACTCTTGAATAAAATTTTCACTTAAACTATCTATAAAAAATTAATTCAAACCATTTTAAAAAACACATATTTATTAGAGTATTACGAAGCAGAATTTTTTTTAAATTTCAACTATCCCCTGATTTTCAGTTCTTAATTTATATTTCATTATTATAAATATTATAGAATATTCATCTACTCTTACTCAAATTCATTACCAGGTGTCTCCACCCCGTATGAAATTAAAATTTAATTAGACTAATCGATTAATTGATAATTAAGTCAAGAAAGTATTGAAATAGTGTGTTGTATTGTACACAATATGAAAATCCTAATACATCAGGAAATGCTTCGAAAATCGAATTTAAATCTTTAAAGAAATGAAACAAGACAAGTTAAATAAAATTTGTTGAAACTAATTTATTTATCTACCAGGAAGATAATAAAGAAATTTTATAAGCAAACACCATTTTTACATTAAAATAATGTTAAGTACGATTTCAATGTAAAAGCATGTTAAAACATTTTGTTTTACAAAAAATCTTATTGTCATTCGTAAATATTAAAAGGCGTACTTTCTTAAAAATATGGGTGCGTTATTACATATTTTGCTCAAGGTTATGAATCAATTTTTTTTTTCCTAATTTACATTTTAGTACCTTGTTTGGATCATCGCCGGTTATCATTGCATCAGAACACCAAATATTTTCAACTAATTTCATGTACGGGCTAAATAAGGTTCTTGCTATAGGAACTACGATGATGTCAGAGTGACCTTTCCAATTATTTTCCCTTTATATTCTTGCATGGCTTCATATTAAAAGGTATTCTTGTTAATATTTTCTTGATTCTCTTATTGTGTTTGCCTCTGTGGCAGTTTAGGCGTAAATTAGTCCTAATAAGTGTCAGATGGATTAATATTGATGCATTCTTCCCATTCGAAATGTATTCTTGTTATTTCAGGAGAATTTAAAGGATTTGAAAAGAAATTTTAGTTGATTTTTTCCCCATAATATATATAAATACCCTTGAAAATAAAGGAAATCAAGATCATGCAAAAATAGTCGAAGTAAATAAATAAAGAAAGAAAAATAAACTCAGAGTTAATCGAATACAACCGAAAACAAGACAAGGAATCCATTCTAGTCCACTTTTTCAAGGTATTAGATCTGTACCTATTAATAGGCACTATTATATAAGATGGCTACCATTGGTGATCGTATAGTTTTTATTTTTAAATTACACAATAAAATACAATTTTTATTTAACCCTTATATTCGAAACCTACCTTTCTGGTATCTGCATATTGGGCTACTAAAAAATAAACCTGAAAACACATAATAAGTACTGCGTTATAAATGAGACAAATTCAGTTAGCGTTGACTTTAAATATTTTTTATTTTACCAATTTTAAATAGATAATTTTTTTACTGCCAAATAAAAATATATGTGATTATTATTTAGATGCTCAAAAATAGAATACAAATTAAACAGACAAAAATGCAGTAGCTACCACAAATAAAAATAATAAGAACAAGAAGTCTCTGCAGACTCATTCACCCACTATGACGATCATTACAACATCAAAATAACTTCAATCCCCGAACGGAGATCATAGATGAAATATAATTGAAAATTTTGTTACTGTGTGACACACCTAGCAGAATTTTGCAGATAATAGCTGTAATTAGATGCACTCGTTTACTTCACACTGTTGTAGCAAAAATAAACGATGTTGTAGATTTAGAATCACTCCACGAAAGAAAGTTGAAGAGGTGAAATTTTTAAATGCAGAAAAACGGAATTCACATATCAACATGTTGAAGTAAAACACATGATGGATGTAGCTGGCTGACGACAATACACAACCGTTGACTTTTGAAATTGTTGAAAATTTCTCATAGCTGTTCTGTGAATCATTTTACGAATAGTTTACTGCACTTCATTTCGGCATTTTTTTGTTTTCCATACAGTTTTAGAATCTCAGAAACACACACGCTCAAAAATCGTAGAACATCTTGTCGTCGTTCTTACGTAGAACTTGTCTTTCTATCAGCTACATCTGATAATAATAAAAATGGTGACAGCTTCAAGTAGAGTTTTATAACGGAAAAATTTTCGTTAAGGACAGGTGGGAACAGGTCCCGAGAGCCGTTAAAGGCCCTCGGGCCTACAGCTGCCGGCTCAAACGTCTGTCTCACTTCAATCACAGTTTAAAAAAATGGAACAAAGAAAACCGCTTCCAGAAAGACGCTATTTACTGTTTACACCGAAAAACCTCCGCGGAAAAAGATGTCGGGGAAATAGTCCCATTGAAATAATTTGAATTAAAATTAATAAAGTTAAGAAATAGAATTAAACAACAACAAAAGTCAAGACAATTACTAATTAAGTTGAAAACAAAGTAAATAATTAAGTAAAATTTGGAAATTAAATGAAACGGCTAAAATTAACGTTTGAATTTTAAAATTAGCCAAAGTTGCCACAAGAAAAGAAAGAAACTTTAGTGGCGAAGAATTAAATTAATTAAAAATACTGACAAAGCCGAAAAATGATGTTAATGCAATATTTGCAATCTAACACAAGGGCTAAGAACTTCTCGAAATGGGTTCAAAATAATATTTGGGAAATTTTTCTGCAAGATGCTGGCATTACGCCAAACATAGCCCGAAATTCTCAAACAGAGAACAATTGAGAAATGCACATAAAAAGCAAATAATAAAAATGAGGAAAAAACACAAACATCAAAACTCTTATAAAATCCTGTACCACATGTAACAAATCTAAAGCTAGTAACATTTTTATGAAATTTTACATTTGGAAAAAGATACGGATAGTTTAGAGAACAGGTTTTAATTTTGAGTCTTTTAGCAAAAGCCAACATTCTTTTATCTAATTCCTTTTCATTGCAGTCCACTAGGCTAAAAGTTACATTGGAGTTATATTCATTAATCAAAGTACCTTAAAATAAAATTTGCATAAAATACAAAAATTATTCGTTGCTTTGTCTACCGTTGTAATAACAAATTTATCTTTTAAATTTTTGATATCTTTCAAAATCAATTTATTGATAAACATACCTCTATTTTTACTGTAATTCTTATCAAAATGAAATCTGCTCCTAATTTCCTCTAGAATCTTATGTTTCCATTCTCTAAACCCTTCAATTGGCCAATGGTATTTTCTTGCAATCTTGGGAACAAACAAACCTAAATCTTTGCATATAGAAAGCAAAGTCTTTTTGAACTTCAATTTTTCCCTTAGTATAAATTTTGTTCCCCTCCCCATCAAATCCTGTAGCAAGATGGAGTAAACAATTCCTAAGTCACCAGTAATAATGTGCCCATTATTTTTATCAATAAAATTTGAATATGTATCATCACTGCAATAGCAATACGAATCCTTTATTTGATTTAGGTTTTTGCTATAGAAATTATAGTTGCAGATACGTGTTTTTAAAGTTTTGGAATACGTAAAGTCAATTGAAATTTCTGTATTATGTTTAAGTGGAAAAATATATTTACTTTCATGAAAAATTTTAGGAATTTCTAAATTTTCAAAAACTATGTCCAAGAAATTAAAAATGCAATACTCTTTATTTAAAGATTTATTATTAATTAGAAAGAAAGAATCGTTATTTTCAATCTTGATTTTAAATTTTAGAGGATCTAGAATTAAAAGCTTAGTAAAAGAATTATCAAAATTAATAATGCCGAATTTTCTCGCTATAAATCTTTTTATCCTATTATTTTTTAAACTAAAAATATACTTTCTAATTTTAACAAAATTTTCCCAGTTGTATTCCATATTACTGTGATCTTGAAAATCCTGAAACTCCACCTGTACATTGCCTCCATTCCCTTACCTTTCTTAAATCTTTTTTTGTATTCTTCTTTACTAAAATCAATAAAAATACTAAATTTATTATAGATACAAGAAGAATCAAGGTTAACAGTACCTTCTCCGTTTAATTTGCTATTAAGTCCATATGAGAACAGAGTTTTAATGTTACAAATATAAATATTTTCTAAGTCCAATCTTATAATAAGTGCAACAATATTATCATGAAGAATGCAAATGGAAATATCAAAGCAGTGAGATTGAAAATGAACTAGTTCTACATCATGTGAGTCTTTTTCTTTAAGGTTTTTAATTGCTGATCTATGATTATTAATTCTCTTATTAAGCTCAGTACTAGTTTGCCCAATGTAATTTAAATTTCATTCTTTACAGTGTATCATACAAATAAGATTTTTATTTTTACAAAAAGTATTAAGCTGATCATTCTCATTATCAATTTGTTCTCTGCAAGCAAAAGGGCAAGTTTTACATCTATTATTCTTGCATACTCGATTTTTTTAAATTTTTTTTTATCATCTAACCACTGTGCAAGTAACTTTTTATCCGTGGACGTCCCCTGCAAAGAGCAATTCACAGTGCCCCTTGTTAAAGCGCGACGGGTCATGTGCCATGATTGAATAAATTTTAGGCATTAGAATAGACAAAAAATATCACCAAAAAACCATTACCACAAAAACTTTTATGAGACTAATCCCGAGCATCTTTCATTTGGAAACATAAGGGCAAAAACAAAAAACAGAAAAATGAAAAGAACACATAGTTAAAAAAAAACCCAAGAAAAAACGAGGACCCAAGAATAAACGAGGAAAGGAGAAGTGCATTTAACAGAAAGGTGCAAATGCAGTATAAACCAGGGAAATACTAAATAGAGCTTAAAAACAATCAACAAGAAAAAAGAGAAAACATTTTAAAAAGAAACCAAAATTTCCTTTCCTTTAAAATTTGTTTTCTATTTTTTCTTGTTGAATGTTTTTAAGCTCTAAAATAAAGGTTATCTAATTTAAACATGGCCCAATATCTAATTTCGAAACCTTTAGGCATATATTTTCTGTTGGAAAAATGCTTTAAATGACGGAAATAATTATATTTTATGATTTTTAATTACATGAATGTACTTCTGGAAAATTTACGTCAAAATTTTTATACAGGCCGTCGATCCCATTAGTCATATTTCGTAAAATATTCTTAACATTTTAAACAAAATAACTTCTAGTCTTCTACGATTAAAACTCCCAGATATATAATGTATTATTTGATTCAAGCATCGTTGAACTGGATAAGAATGATAAGCGAAAACAGTGAGAAGGTCGAGGCGAAACGACCAGAACGTTTCTAATGCATGCAGAATAAATGAAACAAAAAGTGCTTGTAATTTTTCCTATGGAAATTGAGCATAAAAAGTTATTTTAAAGTTTGATGTTTGGAACTGTGTTTTTCAACTGTTTGAATGCATTCATGCAATAAAAAAATATTCTCTACAATGTTGTTGATATATATCTGCAGATACGTTAGTTATTATATCTATGGAAACGAAATTTTCTGATAAAAGGCACGAATTGCGTATTCCTTATTATTTTCATGGCTGGTTTCTTTTTCTGATTCATTGGAAGAATTTCTAAAGAATTTCAGTTTAGGTACTTACCGAGAACGATGAGTTGCTGAATTTATATGAATTTAGTAGTGTTACGAACATGTAATGTCGCTTCTCCACAATGTTAGTCTTATGGTTGGAAAGACATATTTACAGAGGTTCTTATTAGTTATCGGGAGCAGTTCAAGTCAATGTCCTCCTACCTTAGCGACAAATATCGCTACCATTTTTGCGACTTTGGTGACAAAATGGAGGTCCTCGAGGAAATTTTGATCTATCTCTATTAGGAACAAAGATATGGAGAATGTATTGGATGGTTCTATGTGACGTCACATCCTTTCGGAAAAGGTACAAAAACCCGGAGGTGCTGAAATGCGAGAACGTTTTAGGAGTGTTGAATCTTTCGGAGTTTTGTCCGCAATGCGATCTGGTAAGCTGATAGACGCCGAACGATATTGAAAGTGCTGTTACTGTTATTATTAATAATTTGAGGTCTGTTTGTGTTGCTAATTTGTGCAAGTTTTTTTGTTTCCTGTGTTTCGTGTTTTCTGGAATATTCGTTAAGTAAAGCATCATTCTCTATTATCCTGCTTGTTGGACTGTTTTTACCATACAATCACCGGACGATTTTCTTAACAGTATTCTTTCATATATTATCACATTATATATTGTTTCATATTCATTAGTCATATTAGTATTTTAAAGACACCTTTCTATTTCATAAAAGGCACAGGAGATTATATATATAAAGGAAAGCAGACAGACAGCTTACGCACAAACAGATTTGGTCAAATGTTTCGTACAGATTTACAATTTAGGTGTGAAGACCACATGGAAAATTTCATTCATCTAGCTTTCTGCATGCTTATGTGTTCACATATATTTAGATATACAGGCAGAGAGACACTCAATGTAGTGACATATTTAGTTTTAAATTTCATGCTGATCTATATTGTTGATGTACGAGCAGGCTGCTAATTTCATTTATCTAGCTCGTTGGGTTTGTGATTTATCTTGTTCATAGGCAGAGAAAAGTCATTTAAGAAATAATATTTTTTGAACTCAGGAAGACCTGAAAACTTTGACTTTCTTTAAAAATTCCAGATCGATTTTTTTAAAGATTATATTATTTTTTCTCAATATATTTTGTATGGGAAAATATAAAAATTGTTTAAAATACTAAATTTAAAACTTTGTCAGAAAAAAAAATGTAATCTTTTAAATAATCAAACAAACTCACAATAAATTATTTGAGGATCTTCCGATATTAAAGTCGAGGAGAGTATAAACGCATCAATTTAGTTCATGTTTATATCTGGATTGGCTATATTTAGAAACAAGATGGAGAATGAACTTGGTATTAAATTACACAACCATGTTAACTACTTGCTAAAATTAAACCTGCCTTTGTGTTAACGAAACTAATTTAGCAAGAGAGAATGTGGGAGCTCCTCTTATGGTAGCAATTCGAGAGAAGATGCTTTGTCCATCACAGAAAATGGAGTTATTTATTCTTAACAAATTGGTAATATAAAAATATGAACGAAAAATTAGTTTGCTATGGGAAACAACACACGGCTTCCTACTGAACTAAGTTTTGATATCAATAATTACTTGACATCAGATAAGTTAGAGCTTATCTTCTGATCGACAGAATTAATTGAGATTTAAACAGCTTTCCCAAGTAAATGTGTATTCAAGTTTTATCTTAATTTCTTAACAATAACGATATTTTTACTCTAACACGTATCCACTTATCTCAATTATATTCGTATTGAAAATGAATACCTGTTCATGAGCAAAATAATATCGAGAAACTTGAGTTTCTTTTTATAGTATTAGGCTTTATTTGGTATAAAATAGGACATTTGAATTTCAAAACTGATAGATTGAATCTTCAAAGAACCTCCGTTATTTGCACACTATAAATGTCAGGAGATCCTCTTTCTTTCCTTTATTGACGTGATATGCAGGGTGAATCATAAGTCTCCATAGAGATAGGTGAAAGAGGTGACTATTGTTTATTTTATTCGTGCAAATGGTATCATATGTTGCTACAGTTGCAGAATACGTTCCAAATGTCTTCCTTCCGTGTCGACACAATGATAGTCACTCTAACCATTTTGATCAGAAACATTCTCATACATGTTCTGTACCCATTTACAGAACTTTATCCTATGGTCAGGATCGTCTATGTTGACTTATCTTCGTCTGTTGAAGTCTTTGGTCTTCCAGATCTGCATGCATGGGCGTCGGAAACTGTCCTTTTGAATTTCATGATAAGTTTTGCCACTGAGTCATGGGTTAGCATTCTCGTGCATGTACAGTATCCACTCGCAGAACTCTATCCTATGGTCAGTATTGTCATCTGTGAGATGTTGGAACATCTGCAGCTTGTATGGGTGCCACTTTTTAGACAACAGACTGCGAATGACACTGCTTTGGCTGATTCCCATTTGGGCAGAGAGACGTCGAGTTCCTTTTGTCAGACTCCTGGCCATCGCTGCTAGCACCTATGTTGGCGTATCTTCTTTTGTTGAAGTTTTTGGTCTTCCCGATCTGCTTGCATGGGGAACGGAAACAGTCCTTTTGAATTTCATTATAAGTTTTGCCACGGTGTCATGGATTATCCTCATTTTCAGCGTTTCATTGAATTTCCGCGCTACATGACTGTTGCCACTTCCAGCCAACAGAATGAATTCTTCGTAAGTTTAATCTCTTCTCATTTGTTCCATTTTCCTCAAAACGAAAAAGAAATTAGTCACCGCCTTCACCATTTGTATGGAGACTTATGACTCACACTGTATTTAGAAAATTTTAAATAAATTTGTAGGAAAACAGTTCACATTCAAAATAAACTTTAAATATAATATTCCATAGATTTATTTTTAGATTGAGATTTACGAATATCAACATTTAATGTGCAAAAAAGTCTATGGCATGCTAGGAAAAACTTCTGAAAGTCTGAGAAGAGCAAACGATATATTTATGCTTCAAAGAAAGAAACTGTGAACGATGATGCTGCTTGAAGATTATCATTCACATTTTTCAACTATAAATAGAAGAAAAATAGATTTATCAAAGTTTATAATGTATTAGGATCATATATGTTATAAGAATATCGTATATTGCTCAGAATAGCGGTGAAAGCTAGGACTCTGTCTCCGGAACATTAAGTTTCAAATGTTCACGTAACATTTTGAGATTTAATTTAGAGCAGTTCTTAGGAACTTTACAAACTCTTCATTTCGGATCCAAGTTTGCAGAGTTTGTGCCAATGATTTTATGTACAGTAAAATACATTGTTGTCTAGAATTTTAATTGTCTATATTTTGTCTCTGCTTTTATGATGTACTATGCGCTAAGGTATTTTTTTATATGCGATGGAAACATATTTATTTTAATACATTAAAGATGATTAATTATTACTAAATATTTCTATCGAAATCGTTTTTTAAACTAAAAAGGTTCTACACATTCCCTTTTTAGAGTCTGTTACAGTATATCTAAACAGAAAAATTTTATTTACTTTTTATATGAAAAAATAGTATATCCAGACTATTCTAAATTAATATTTTTATTCAATTATCGAAAATTTTCGAAAGAAATTAGAAATTATTGTTCACTAGAAATCAAAATATGAAATTCAACTGATGAAAGGTTACACAAGCGAAGTTCTAAAACAGACAGTAAAATTTTGACCATTAGAAAATCTATGTATTTTAATATAGTTTTATGTAGCCTTTTTAATCGTATGGTTTCCAGGACTTCAAAAAGTTAAAATGGCTTTATTTGTATATTACCAACCTTAAAATCACGAATGATTCATAGTGTTTCTCAGAATAAAGGAAAATGGAATTTTGTAACCGATCTCTCAGTCAAAAACTTTTATTCAATTCAAAATATTTGAATTGAATTTCTTGCTCTTTGTATATGAATTTAAGTTTTCTAACAAATTATTTTTCCTTTACTTATATTAAATCATTAACTTTATTGGTATAACCAATATCTGTTTACATGCAGAAAACATTTCTTAATCTCTTCGAAATATTCTGCACAATGGAAGTATAAAAAAAGCATATCTCTTCCTTTTTCAATGAAAAGAGAACCTATAATCCCTGGAACACAATATTATTTTATTTGTCATTCTGAATAAACTAAGGCAACCAAAAGGTATATTTTTATATCAACACAGCAAAATGTGAAATTCTCAAATGAAATACTTTCCTCTCCTTTCATATTTTCCTATAAGACGCCGCTGCGTAAAAATCAGAAATGTATTCTCAGTTGGCTTGGCGAACAAAAAAAACCAACCTTCGAACGGAGAAAAAGCAATTGCCAGATCGCATTTTCCAATTTTAAAAACTGTTTTATTGCTGTATTCATGCCGGTTTGAGGTGAAAAACTACATTCTTTGCGATTCAGAGGAAGTTACAACAATAAAAATGGCATCAGACTTGCAAATAATGCGACCATAGAGTACATTTCCAAATGCCAGATTGTATTTATCCCTGTTTCTAAAACGATGTTCCCCTCTGCCAAGTAAGATAAGATTTTGCAGATAAAGAATACCTGGAAAAAGTGCAGCTTTTTATGTTACTCTGAATATATTAAAATGAAATGTATACATTGAAGACTAGAAATCGCAAGATAAAATATTTCGATACATGTACTTCGACATATTTCGTTCAAAATTAGGCAAATATTTGCACTGTTTTGAAAAATCTTTTAAGGTTTTGGTATTCATATATTCTTTGAATGTAATGCGATTTCATAGAAATGTTTTAACCGTAGTTAAGTTTCATGACGTAATAGCTGCGCCACACGTCGATTGAATACCATGATGTAAGTGGCAAATGTAAGATGTAAATTGACAAACAAATCAATTGCCGTAATTTGTTTAAATAATAAACAAATCATCATTAGAAATGGGACGTAAATGAAAATTAATTTTGTTAAAGCAAAGAATAAGCTTATATTAGTCAATATTAAACAACATATAAACCAATATTCATTTATTATTAGTAGTGTCTTATGTGAAATTAAGAAAGATATTATTATCTTAGCGTTGTTTGATCTATTTACAGTATAATTGAAATATATAATACATAACAAAGAGATGAAAATCTGCAAAATTAGAGCCAACCTAATCTAGAAAGTTATCCAGTCATTTCAGTTTCCGAATTCTGCTCTGCAACTGATACTCATATATCGCATAAATGATTTGAAATGCAACAAAACATACAAACATTATTTCGTTGATGAACAAATAATAAACAAAACCGATTAAAACAAGAATGTGAAAGCATTTTCAAGTATTTTATTTGAAGTTAGTAAATTAAAAATTAATAGACAATAAGACAGACAATACACTGAATGATTTAAATATAAAAGAATATAAAAAAGAAACAAAATTTTTCTACATTTTGTGCAAGAAAAAATGATTTTTTCCCGTTCAGAATTCGTATGTTAGAAAAACAGATTTTCTACTGTAATACATTTTATTGTCAAAAAGTAGAAAAAAAAGCGGAGGAGGTAGAATTGCACTAATGTTTTGCAATGGGCAAAGTCAAGTATAAAATACATAAAAAGAAGAAAAGTAATTATTGTATTGAAAATAATCAGTGATATTAATGGTTAACACTTATTATCATACACTTTAATCTACTTTCAGAAGACAATACGATTTAGCTTTTCTCCAGCCATCTTTTGCTCTCTGTATTTCTTATTTTGGGGCAAAATTTAAAAAGTTTGTCGCAATTTGAGATAACAACAAAATAATAAACTTTCAGATACTTCTTATATTGCCAAATTCAGCGACAAAACGACAAACGTCTACTACTGGCATTAAGGTAACATTGAAAATCATCCCCGTAAGATATTTTCGAATTTCATAATAAAATCACTTTAATTGTAGGAATAAAATCATTTTTACTGAGATAATTGTCAAACAAATGTGGAAAATCCCTCTAACAATAAATTGTACTATACATAAAGATTTCCTTACATGATCAAAGATTAACAATTATTCTTACCAGTTAATTCGAGATGCTCAGTAAATAAAAATTAAATAAGTAAAATAAAATTCACAAGAAATGTACTTGCAGTAAAACATCGGTTAACCGAATTAAAGAGGGGAAGCCGTTTCGGATAACTGTTTCTTCGATTAAGCCATGATCTATTATTATTTTGTATCTACTTGCAGTATGCAATTCGGAAATGTTTTGAGTGTAAAACGAATTCAAAACTCTCTTTGTAGGCTGCACTCATTTTCTTTATTAAAGTTAACCATCCGTGGGACGCACTATTCCCACCGGCGAGATCGGGCGCCATGCAAACAATATCGTAATTAATATTGTTAATACCCATTAATTTTAGTAATTTTAGCATAGTATTCTAAAATTAATCACTGACCTTATGGAGGAAGTTTAAAAGAATAAAATGGGGGAAGTTAAAGAAAAATGTATCGCTTCTGCGATTATTTTCGAGCAGTACAGTACTTGCTTTTTGGATTTGCGATTTCAGAGGCATTTCGGATAACCCTAGTTCGGTTAACCGTGGTTTTACTGTAATTAAAAAACCGATTAGCATTTTACTGATAGTTTTATAGCATAAGCAATCTTAGCATCTATTAGCTTCTCAATTATTTTAAGAGATTCCTTTGTTTATAAGTGTACATGAAAAGCTGCATTTTTCGTAAATAATTTTTAATACCATTTTAACATTATTTTCTACACTGAAGTAGACTGATTTTACGAATCTATAGCATTTCATTTTCACACCACTTCAACATTTTTTTCAAATTTTAGAGCTTAGATTTACTCAGAGTTTACGGAGTCACATGCACAAATGTTTAACAGTTAATAGCTGTATTTTATTTCGGCCTTATAATGGGGAAAGATAAAGGAAAGAGAAAGAGGGAGAAATTAGGATAGAAAAATAAGAAAGCAAAGAAAATATAAAAGTTTTTGTAAATAAAAAGCATCTGCATCAAATTCGTGAGGAATTTTCAAACGTTAAAAAACACTCGGAAAAAGTTCAAAGAGTTCTTCTATTGTGTAAGAACTTGATGACACATAATTATGGATGGATCTTGTAAAACGAAATTTTAAAGTAAAAATGATCTTTGTTTTATGTTAAGAATATTTTACATCGTCAAGAAATATCAGATGGACTTCAGAAAAAGCCATTTAAAATATTCCAAATAGAAGTAGTTGAGAGTGAATATCCACACGCTAAAGAACACTCCGAAAAAGTTCAACGAGTTTTTTTCATGTGAAAGAACTTGATGTCACCTAATTATGGATGGATCTTGTAAAACGTAATTTTAAAGCAGCAATTATCTGTTTTCATGGTAACAATATTTTACATTGTTAAGAAATATCAGATGAACTTCAGAAAAAGCCATTTGAAATATTCCAAATGTAAGTAGTTGTGGGACCAAACGATTTAATTTTAAGAAAAAGGAATGCAAATTAGGAATACACGACAAGAGAGCGGTAAAAATGATCGCAAGCATAAATATAATTGCCGTGAGTCGAACGAATGCATTTGTCCAATTTTTCTTTATTTAAAAATTAAGGTAAAATCTTCTTGCTTCGGTAATTTCTGACATTTATTGTTGTCGCGAGACGATAAGCTACGAAATATCGTTTCGGTATTTTTTTCAGTAAAGAGGAATTGTCAGAAGGCCGTGTTTTATTCTGACCGAATTGTCGAAGAAATTAGTTATGTAAATCCCCTTTTGGTAATGTAGGAGGAGAGGAACATTTTAAAAATGAAATTGTTGATTACTTTTTCACAAATAGCTTGGAATAGTAAAAGAAAGTCTTTGAGAAAATCATGTTAATATTGTGTGCTCTCATTTGCAAGCTACATATCTGAGATAAATTTGTCGACTATTTATGCAGTTGTATATTCACATATAGCATATATTTAAGTGATTTAGCCTACTCATCACCTAAGTACAGTCAGGTAAATTGTCCTACTTGGCCGTATGTATTTTTTAACTCTAAACCTTATAAATTTTTTTCAATTTCACTAAGAGCTTTTTATAGTTATTTCATGTTTCAGAAAAAGGCTTTAATGAACCCCTCTTGAATTAATTAAAAGCACTGTTTTCCATATGAGATTTGCTTCAATGGCTGTTTACTATTAGGTTTGAAGGTTTCTTCGTAATTTCAGAATTTCACTTCATATGAGCCTATTGCACTGCTTAATTTTACAATTTATCAATTTATATATCATTGGACTGAATTAAACAGTTAGATTAGACTAAAAAACATGCAAATTTGATCCAGTTTCGAAAAAATATTAAAAATGTTTAAAAAGTAACATTTCGCATAGTTTTAGTTGATGAAAACGTTGCTCACTTTTTCATCTGAGTGTGATATCTGAATCGTAAGATTACTAAAGTCTTTGTGAAATCATTCTTGCTAGCAAGGAGTTCTCTTATTTTGCAAACGAAGCATACAAAATGAAAGTACTGCAATCGTCAAAAGTTGGACCTCATCCTTTTCATAATATTAAACGTTCGAAAATCTTTTCAACAAAAAAAGTTCTGGAGCCAGTATCTGTATATCTGCGAGTCCGTATTTATGTGAACACAGTAACTTAAAAACAAAGTAAGCTAGAGGGATTAGGTCGACAAAAGTATTAGATTGCCATTAACGTTTAGAGGCACGGACATCTTCCCATAACAATAAGACACGGGCGCCGCACTCAGTATGACACCTTGTTTTAACATAGGCATACGTTCCTCCCATTGGGGTCTGAGAGGAAGGAATTTGATTCACACTCCAAAACGCCGCAAAAAAAGTTGTATGGGAGATCCTCTATATTTCGGTAACTACATATGTTAAAAACATAACTAATGTCTTATTTTAGAGATAAAGGGTAACAACAGAAGTCACAAAAAAATTTGGAAATCGAGAAAGAGTCACACGAGTAATGTAGTCCTACGCCTTTAACATCAGCGGCTGTTTGAAAAAGACAGCCTCCCGTGATATTTTTATTGATTTTTCTCCTGAAAACCCAAGTACCATAGTTTTTTTTGAATGTAGGCTCCCGAAGTTTTGACATCTTTTTGCTTCCTAAAAGGTAAAAATACCCATAAAAGCTATCATTTCATCCCTCGTTGTTCTACTTACGGTGTGCTTAGTGTTCCCTTCAAAGCCTAGGGGTTTATTTCTCATTATGTATAAATTAGTATACTTTATGAATGAATCACTCATACATGTGTTGTCGATCTTTAATAGGACGGATAATTAGTTATAAACATCGGCAGAATTTTTGGAAAACGGTGCAAGTTGTCCTAAAATGTTTTTATGAGGGGCCTTCGAAAATGTACTTTTCAAAGGAGATTTTTTTTCATCTGTGAATTTCCCGAACTTTCTTGGTTTTTCGACAATTCGCAGTCTTCGTTTTATAAATAGCTTTCATAAAATAATAAATTCGGAATCGCCTGATCGTCATCTGCTAAATTCTGAATGTCTTGAAGACCAATGACTTCATTTTCCGAGTTTGATAAAAAAAAAATCTTCCATAAGCTCTTTCATTGATGTCCGAATCATTAATGAAATCACAGACCTTCTCCTCATCAGAAAAAACTAAAAAGTAGCCATCGGAAGTACGATTTGCTTCATTTGAGGCGAAGCATAACGGCACGAGTGGCGTACTGAGTGCGCCAAAACGGTACCTCGACTAAACAACTGATGTGTAAAGAGAGACCCATCAACCTTTGCTCCTAGCTTCCATGTGTTTAGAGGGGTTGAGTGGTAGGTTAGGGCAGAGATCCCGAACAATCGGCTAATTGACAAACAACTGCATTGGCACTTTTTCCTTGTCTGGAACACTCTACACGCTACCCCGCGCTTTTGAGGGTTAAATATTGAACTAAATCCGACAAAAGGTTCTATTTTCTAAAGACTACACTTGATTTTCTTCCCTGCATTATGAAAACAAGAAAAAGAAAAATGAATTGTTATAAATGTTTTTTTAAATAATCGCATTGGTGTACAGGCTAAATGAACAGTTTTGCCGTGCAAGTGGAATGTACAACTTATCTAAGAAAAGTACAAATCTCGAAAAGCATTGATGAGCAAATCTTAAAACACTCCATTGCGAGGTAACATAGATTTTGCGACAAGCAAGTACGCATGAAAAACAACAGAGATAAAACCTGTTGCTTCTTTGAGCTAATCTACAAACCAAACATTTAAAAAGAAGGTAGAAAATCAATAATTTATAATGTTATTTTGTCATTCCAAAAATACATAAATACTTCATTTTTTTAAAGTGACATTTCAAAGTGCATCACAAAAAATTACACTTTGCACAATTGCATATTTTGTCAGTTTTGAACTTACATACAAGAAGGATGTGTATATATCTCCACAGAATCCGGCAGTATCTTGTATCAAATAAGCTAAATCTGAAAATCATAATCGATATCACGTTTGAAAGGATGAAAGGACGTTAGAGACAGACATGTATTTATTAATTGTGTAAATATTTTACTATATTTTCCGCATCTATATATTTAAGTACAAATAAAATTAAAAGCATTTTACAATAAAAACAGCTATTTGAGGTATTTGTAAATTGAACAGATATGTGCAATTCTTGAGGAAAGCTTGGATTCATCGGTTAATCATATTAACAGATTGCTTCATATGAAAATCAAGTCAAATTGAATGGATGCAGATTCTGGGCTCTCAAAACATTCGTATTAATATTGCCGGCGATAAATTATGAATATATGCTCAAAATAAATAAAAATACTAACAAAACGAGAAATTATTTCCGATTGCACGATTCCAAAATCAGAATGAAAACGTTCTCTTCTAAACTACTCGAGATAAATGTGTGAAATCAGTGCTGCTAAGTAATATTGGTTAGGATCTGCATGGCATTTTCTGCTGAAGGCTTTATTCGCAGTGATTACAGCAAGAAAAAAGTTTAATGTAGTGCTTAAATGGAGCTAATTAATCTGTGTTTTCTGACTCCAGTAACACGAAAGTGTTATGGTGCAAAAGACATGAAGAAGTCTCTTCTTAAGATCTTCGTCTTTAATGTACCGAAGGGCGGGGTTAAGAGCCAGGCGAACTTCTCTATTAGAGTAATTGACTTAGAACCAGAAAACCCGGAAGGCCTTCTTTTCCTCAGTTACAAGGACGATTAAAGCTTTTCTCTGCTACTGGAAGGCTGGATCGACGCGCAAGTGGCAATTGGGAGGGATTAGAACTGGAAAGCGAAATCGCTGTCGGAAGGGATTTAAAGGACAGTAGACAAATCAAGGGATCTGTTCTGTTGCTTTACCGGACAATACCCATTAACCAGAAGCTATGCGAAATTAAATGCTACCAACCATTTACTTTCATTTGTTTTCGACGCTCTTTTACGTACAGGTTGTTTTTCGATTTTCTTTGCCTCATTAAAAATATCACATAGGAACAGGTCAAATGTGAAATGTTTCGGTAAATTTTCTATGCTTTTCTTGCTGATGAATTTAGTTCTAAGTAAATATTGGTACAGTGAAACTTCGATTAACCGCCACTAGTGTAACCGTTAGTTTAAGTTATCCGCCATAGTCTAAAATGCAAAAGGTAAGGTAGGTTTATAGATTTATCATACATTTCTGTATCTTACTACTCTTGTTTTGAAGTTTATACTGACCGTTTTGTAAAATTAAATGCATCATGTATGCATTATTCACTTTTAAAGGATTTTATTTTGTTTTTCGTCCCAAGCCAGCAGTGGAATAACGTTACTGTCCATATGTATTAAGAGATCTCTGTTATCCATCACAGCTCTGCTCTCGATGGTGGCGGTTAATCGAAGTTTTACTGTACTGTAAATTTTGGCACTGTAAATGATGAAAGTATAGAATATTTTAGATAAATTGTTTTCTTCTTTCGTGTGAATATCATACAGTTGTTTGCGGGAATATCAAATGGAAAGCAGTGTTTTTTATAAATATAAAATAATTTCCGGGACCTGACTGATTTTGTAAATGGTGTGTACTTTATTTAATAGTGCAGGGTCCCTAAAAGGTGGAGCAAGCGTTTATTTACTTAAATATTGATTTTAGACATATATTTCCAATTACAAAGTTTCATCAAATAAGGTAAGAATTTGTGTGAACACACTTTGGCTTCTGTGGAAGTTGAAAATAAAAAGTTAAGGAAATTAAATTTTTATACGTGCCCCATAGAGCGAAAGTGCCAATGAGTGAAAGGCCCCTCTTACACTCAACTATGCTTAAACTAACTTTCACGATTCTGTCTGCAAAATTTACAGATATATGTTAATTTCTAAATTTCAAGGGGCTGCTCACAAATTTATATGGAGATGTTGATTGCAGAAATGCAAATTTTTCAGTATACAAAACAGCGAAATGCAAATATTTGTCAAGTAGTATATCAGCCAGTCATCACGGATAGAAAATAAATTGCCAATTACGCATTTTGTTACTCAGTTTCATTTGCAGATAGTTGCAGCTATCGACTTGATGAACAATGGAAGAACAACTTGAGAAAATGAAAATTTAAGGTATAACAGGAAAATAGCCTAATACTGAACCAGAATACTCAATTAATTGCTCTTAGCGTTATGGGTATTAATAAGCTTTACCTGAAAACAGTGGCGAATCGTACTTTAGGTCTGCAGAGTTGCAGACCTCACTAAAATTATTTTAAAAATTCGTATTTTTGTTTTTATTCTTTTTTCCTTACTTCTCCACTCTGAGATATTGATTATTAACGAAAAAGATAAAAACGGGAAAAGAAGACAGAAAATGAATGGAAAAATAAGAAAGACAGAGATTGGGGCTGCAAAACCAAATAGTTTTAGAAAGCACTAAAATTCGCTCACTGTTTACGACTAAGTGGCATAATAGACGAAGGCGAACAGCTATTCTTTCTGTCTTAGAACTTAGCTTGAACTGGATTTTCGGATGCTCCCGTTTCGAGTTAGAACCAACTAATGTTCTTTTTTTCCCTTTCAATCTCACTCATGGTTCGCCTTCGTGCTCTAGATTTTTTTTCATTGACTGTTTTTAGTTTCGTATTCACTTTCATGTTGCCTCAACGGGACCTTGGCTGGTTCCTACACATTCCATTTCTCTTATTAGAACGGAACTCACCGGAAAAAAGGAGTGTAATTATCTAAAATACAATTCTGATAATTACAACTACAAGTTTGAATTAGTTGAATATAAAGCTAAATTTGAAAAACTGTATTTCAATTGTATTCTAGTAATATTTTTATAGCACTTCTTGTTTCTGAGCAGATGAGCTGGTACTGCTGATATATAACAGTGAATATATTTTGAAGGTTCACAACATGAAATTTGTAAATACTTCAATTAATGTATTATTTGACTAGTTTTTAGATTTAGTAAGAGTTAACAAATACTTTATTATTTCCCGATACCGCCCTTTTGAATTTTTTTTCAAAATATGTGTATTATCTCTAAAATATCGTCGAAAGACTGGATCCAACAGCAGTGAGAGGTATAGAGAAGTGGTCTAAGTCAACAATTTTGGTCTTCTTATATATCTGTAGGTTTTGCAGATAGAAGCACACAACTTTGTCTGTGAACAGATAAATGAGAAAAAACCATTTTACTAATTGACATTTTTGCTCTATGGGGCCGTATAAAAATTTAATTTTTGTAACTTTTTTTATCACTCCCCTTGGATATCAAAGTATTTTTATACAAGTTCTTACCTTATTTGATGACACTTTGTAATTGGAAGTATATGTCTAAAGTCAATATTTAAGGAAATAAACGCTTGTTCCATCTTTTTGGGACACCCTGTATATAAAACTAAATTGAGACATCAGGTTAACAAAAAGTGTAGCTCTTCAATCTTTTATGTAATTTTTTCCGTTTCATGTATACTAATTATATAACTGCAATGGAGACATGAGGTTAACAAAAATGTAGCCTTTCAATGATTTAAGTAATTATGTAATATGAGTAAATTTCATTACCAGTTTCTTTTTTACTTTTCTTTAATAACGATAACGTGATGCATATTTTTATACTGCATTCTGTACGAATCTATATTTATTTCTAATTTGTAACTGAGATTAATATTTAAATTAACATTAAATATTTTTCGTTAAAAATGTTCGAATGTGAGAAGCAACAGCTATATTAACCCTTTGATTACGAAATCTTGATGGTGGGACATAGGAGTTCCATAAGAAAAAGACATTACATTTTATGCATTAACCCTATGAGCCCTATCAAGCCTCAAACAGCCCGTTCGACAGAAGCCGGACTCAGGCGGTTTCCGGAGCCTGGGTGAATTTTTTAGGAAAAATGTAGTTCCTTGTTGACAATTGATGGGGCAATCATAGGTGTCGATTTCATCAACATTATAGCAAAACAGATGTGCATTGTTTACCATATTAGAACAAGATATTTTACGATATCACCACGATGTTGCTACGATATTCTGAATGCCGCACATCATCGTGAAGATATGGTATGAATATTGTAGGGCATCTTGTGTTAATAGGGTTACCAACAGATCAAAACACTCGACTACACATTAGAGTGGATCGCTCTTCTATGGAGAAAAAAAAAATTATTATTAATCAAAACCTACCTATGCGGAAAAGACGTTCTATGGTATGGAGATTAAGAGAAAAATAATAAAAAAAAATAATTTCAAAATTTAATACCGCCGCAAGGGGATTGAATTTAAGAAAAAAATGGAAAAATACTGAATTTTGATTATACGATTTAAAAAAAAAATATTATTATTAATCAAAACCTACTTATGCGGAAAAGATGTTCTGTGGTATGGAGATTAAAAGAAAAATAATAAAAAAATTTAAATTCTAAATTTAATGCTACCGAAAAGGGGTTGAATTTTCAAAAAAAAGAGAAAAATACTGAATTTTGATTATATGATTTAAAAAAAAAAATATTATTTTTAATCAAAACTTACTTATGCGGAAAAGATGTTCTTTGGTATGGAGATTAAAAGAAAAATAATAAAAAAAATTAAATTATAAATTTAATACTACCGAAAGGGGGTTGAATTTTAAAAAAAAATTGGAAAAATACTTAATTTTGATTATTGATTATACGATTTTAGATTCAAAATAATTGTTTTTTCTGCAATATAAATAACCAAATATGATGATTAAGGAGTAGTGAGTACTAAGTAGGGGTAGTATAATGCACATTGCAACATTTTGTGACTCAGCTCCCCCTCCCCACACCGTCAAATCAGTCCGGTTAAACAACTAGAGCAGTAGCCAATGACTTTACGTGCTTTCAGAACTCTTTGAAGGGCTAATGTGATTTCTGTCGTCAGCTAGCATTGATATCAGGACATTTTCTGGATGGCCAACAAATTAGTTTGTTTTAATAACAGGGTCTATGACATCCTTTAAATCATTCGAGAAATAACGCGATAGAACGATTGATTGATGCAAATGCTGTGCCTTATAGATTAATTATGGTTTCGTTTTGATCTTTGAACCACATAGACGCATAGACTTTTGCGATGAATGTCGTTAATGTCAATAAAGCTCGGATGAATTTTCGTGAGCTACATTGAACCTGAGAATTCTGTTCGTGATTCTAAGCCACCTTGAGTGGCAAACTTTTCCAGGATTTATCTTCGACAGACTTTCTCTGCAATGTCAGCACTTTATGACTTCACAAATTTCCATTAAATACAGTTGATCAGTACTTAAGTCTTTCTTGTTAGTCACTTCACATAGCGTGTATTCTATTGGCGTGGATGAAACTACAGATAGATTTTCGCATCCGGCCAACGATTTTCTTATTTCGCCAGTCAGGCTTCTGGGTCCATTTGTTGTTTTATCCACGTCCGCGAAAAGATGACGTAGTGGAAGCTCGTTGGCGTGTAACTGGCACTGAAACCATTGAAGTGGACGATTAAGGATCAGTTCCATGTTACGTATAATACCTCCTTTGACACCTATGTTCACAGATGTTCCGTCGCAACCAACTTTGTTGCATCTATGTCATCGTCAACGCATGACAAAAAGAACTATATATGTTATTTCTAAGAATTTGCGCTCTCCCGAAATTTACAGACACGTGGCCAATGTACTCAGAGCCAGGTTCTTTTACCAAACTTATGCATTCGTCTATTATGACTTTTCTTCTGTTGTCTTCCATTGATAGAGTCCTGTCTTTTCGCCCATCTAAGTATAAACCAAACTGGTCATGGTCATAATCTTTTATGACCTGAGACAATAGAGTGGTTCTTGCCTCTGTTCTCCCACGCCGAATTTTATTTCTGTCAACAAAGTTCAGAACATTTCTTTCTGAGATAATGCCCACATCTTGAAGCGCAGCTGACACGATGGCAGTGCCTGCTCGGTCGGAAATACCAAATAGGTCCAATGTTCTAACTACAGCTAAAACTTTTGTGATTACATGTGTGACTGTGGGGAAGATTCCATGAAGTACCACTTCCGAATTATGGAGGGGTGGGAGGACAAAGCAGGAGACAGAAAAAAGATGGGATTGCTACTGCTCTAGTTGTTTAACCGGACAGATTTGACGGTGTGGGGAGGGGGAGCTGAGTCACAAACTGTCGCAATGTACTACTACTCACTACTTAGTACTCACTACTCATTAATCATCACTTTTGGTTATTTATGTTGCAGAAAAAACAATTACTTCTAATCTAAAATCGTATAATCACTAATCAAAATTAAGTATTTTTTCAATTTTTTTTTTGAAAAATCAACTCCCTTTCGGTAGTATTAAATTTAGAATTTAAATTTTTTTTATTATTTTTTTCTTAATCTCCATACCAAAGAACATCTTTTCCGCATAAGTAGGTTTTGATTAATAATAATATTTTTTTTTAAATCGTATAATCAAAATTCAGTATTTTCCCTTTTTTTTCGAAAATTCAACCCCCTTGCGGCGGTATTAAATTTTGAATTAAATTTTTTTTATTATTTTTATCTTAATCTCCATACCATAGAACATCTTTTCTGCATAAGTAGGTTTTGATTAATAATAATATTTTTTTTAAATCATATAATCAAAATTCAATATTTTCCCATTTTTTTCGAAAATTCAACCCCCTTGCGGCGGTATTAAATTTTGAATTAAATTTTTTTTATTATTTTTATCTTAATCTCCATACCATAGAACATCTTTTC
>BGPR01016057.1:0-35427 GCA_013235015.1 Araneus ventricosus
GAAAAGGCCCAAAAATGTTTTTGAATATCACACCGATAACGTCCAAGACATTTATAAATTGTGAAAGGCACCTGATTAATTTCGAATAGGTGTTAAATTTTTCTCCTTATTCTTTGATTTTGCGAAGTTTGCAAAAAATTGTCTGTAGAAAAAAAAATTCAATAATATTTTACTTCGTAGCTAGCGCATTTTCGTAAAATTGATAGGAAAAAAAAGTTTGATCTTTTTTACATTCTAGTAAACGAAGTATACAAAGAGAAAGAATTATAATCGTTGATCGTAAATTTTTCAACACGAGATTTTGACGAATCTCCTGTTTTTAGACCTCCCCGAGTCCGAAAAACACAATTTTGGAATTATGTTTGTGAACACAATAACTCAACAACGGTTAGAGTTAGAAAGAAGGAATCTTTTATATGGACTTAATACAAAATTAGTATATTTCAATCAATTTTTGGATAAAGTCCGTCCAAGGAGAATTTGTAGGTTAGGGTTCATATCAACACGATAATTTCAGAACTTAAACAGCTAGATAGATAAAATTTGGTACACAGTTTTAAAAATTAGGAATGTAGGTCCGTATTAAATTTTGGACAAAATCCCTAGACGCGTTAACTGTCTGTTGGTTTCTGTAATCGCATGCTTGTGAACACGATAATTCCTAAACGCAACAACTTAGATAAATGAAATTTGGTATGTGGTCTTTTAACCCTAATTGTGCAATTTTCGTTTCAATCGGGTAAAAAAAAACTTTAATGCCCCTGAAACTCAATATGCCATTACATTTCGATAAAAAAAAAACTGTAAATAAAGAATTAAAGGGGCCGTTCAAATATTACGTAAGCATTTTTTGGTATTTTTTGACCCCCTCCCCCCCTTGTCAGCAAAAATAAGCAAATCGCAAACCCCCCTCTTATAATTACGTAAGCAAACTACACCTCCCCGTTATTTTTTTTTTACAAAATGTATAACAATAATAATCTAATTTTAAAAATTTTAGGATTTAATTCAAATAAAACCAGCGGGAGTGACCTCCCCTAAACTTTCTCGTATACTTCTCAAACATTTGTCATTTCCCTTCCCCCTGCGTGGATAAAAAAATCGAACCTACTGTAACCCAGAATTCAATGACTATCAGAAGGTTTTTCATTGTAGATTATAGTGATAGTAAAATATTTAGGTGAAAAATCATATTGAAAGAGATGCGTATGTATTAAAAGTTAGCAATATTTATTTTCTATCAAACTGTAGCCAATGCTCAAGCTCCGTGTGCAGAGGAGAAAACAGGAGAAGACCTCGTTCGTTAGCTTGCGCATGCGCAGAGATTGCTTCCAGTACGCAAGTAAAACAGGGGAAAAGTGATGTAATCCTTCCGCGTGCACAGAGATTGCTACCAGTACGCATGCGTATGGAGAATCGGATTAGAAAAATTAATTATGCAATTTGAACGCCTTTTTCGTTACCGATTCAAACGAAATTTGGGCACAGACCTATAATTAATATTAGCAAACGTCATACCAATTTTTATTTATCTAAGCCAAAGGGTTTAGGAGATGTAATTTTTACAAGTACGCGATTATACAGACCGACAGACAGTCAACCCTTTGACGGATTTGGCCCAAAATTTTATACGGACCTACATTCATGATGATAAAACTGTGTACCAAATTTTATTCATCTAGCTATTCAAGTTTTTCAGTTATAGTGTTCACATGACCGCGGACAGACAGACTTCCCGTGGACGGATTTTGTCCAAAATTTGACAGAAACCTAAAACTTATGTTTAAAGACCACATACTAAATTTCATCCCTGTAGCTCTAATAGTTTTCGAGTTACCGTGTTCACAGACATACAGACAGACATAATTCCAAAATTGTGTTTTTCGGACTCAGGGAGGTCTAAAACATGGAGATTCGTCAAAATCTCGAGTTCGAATTTTTTGACGATTACAATTTTCTCTTTGTATACTTCGTGTACGAGAAAGTAAAAACTCTAACTCGGCTTAAAATGAAAAAAAAAAAATGTAAGTTTAATTTCCTTACAATTTCAAGTTTAAGCTTACAAAAATCAATTTTCTTTTGCCAAATTTATCTTTTTTTTTTTCAAATTTAATTTTTTTAAATTAAATTATTTGTGCAAGTTACAAGAGATTTTCGGAAATAAAGTGATTTTAATATCTTACGTAAGCATCACTCATACTCCCCTTCCTCCCTTGTCAGCAAAAATAAGCAAATAGCATATCTCCTCCCCCCCCCTTGGGTGCTTACGTAATATTTGAACGTCCCCAAATTTAATTTTGAAAAATTTGCGACTGGATGCTGTAGTACCTGGACAATAGTATCAAAGTTTCAAATTTCAGGTGAATTAAATTTCCGTTTATTATAATAGAAGATAATCTCTTGCGTACTAAATAAAGGTATATGAATAAGCTATTTCTTCCAATATTTAGCGCATTAGTTTTCAAAATGTAACCTTTAGTTTGAGAATTATTAACTCGTTCTCTTAAAACGCATATGTAACGAGTTTCATTACAAAAGGCTTGTAGCATATTATTTTATTTAAAACATTATTCAGGGTTAAGAAGGTTATTTATAATCCTTCATATATATTGATTATCGTTGGCTATTTTGGAATATAGATTATTATGTGACTATCTATATAATAAGTGTTTATGTGCATACAAAACGGATTAATCCAGTTAAGCGCTGTTTATATTTGTGATCGGCTCTAAATTTTCTACCTTTTACCGAATACTAAATCAAGAAACAATATGAAAAGTTTTATAGTGCCAATAGAGATTAGTAAAATATATATATATATAAATGGCATTGTTGTTGATCTTTAAAATTTGGGAAATTATTTTTACATTCGTAGACTAATATACTGACGTGTAGACTGAAAATAAATTGAAGTCAAGAATATAAAAAAGACAACTAATAATATGAAGTACAGCCAATATCTAAAATACAACTATTAATAAACAACAAATAAATTGAAGTCACAGACATCTAAAGAATATCAGCTTTCATGCAACTTCAATGATGTTCATATTTTTAGAAACTCACAACATAAAAAATAAGTAATATAGCGTTCATTTTTTTGGCCCAACGGTCTGGCATTTGTCTGGTGTAACGGCGTTTATTTTTGTCATCTGGTGTTATGGACACGGGCAATATGCAGAATGAGGGCATCTTGAAGATATTCAGTCACGCCACAGATGGGATCTTCCGAAAGCAATTATTCCAGGCCCAGATAAATACCCCAGAATTCCCCTGGCACTGTAGTTTGAATAGGTTCCAAGCTGAATAGAACAGATTCTTGCGGTTATCCTCTCCATGGGGGGTGCTAATCGTTCCTCGTTCAGAGGGGGGGAAGAGACTCGATCTGCAGCGCTTTCGGAACATTTTCTGTTGGGAGGAAGGCACACTTTTAAAACAGATAAAGGTTCTTCAATCGCTCGCTTTTGGAATCGCTTTACAAAGAAGACCGAACCACTCAGAGGGTTAAACTAACAATTCCCTTAGCCCATGACCTTTGCTGTTTTAAACACGCAATTTATAAAAATATAAATTATTCTTATAAATTACGTGAATTATAATTATTTTATTAATTTCTTATAATGAAGCCATGTGACGTCTCTGTCAAACGTGATCCATCTACATTTGAACGTATTGTTTAGCAACGGATTTGGAAACCCTCCGCGCTTTTGCGCATGCGCCGGGAGGAGTTCTTTTCATCAAAAAAGGGGGAAAGTGAAGAATGGAAGGGTGATGTTTACATTTTACTGAGCGTGATTTAACGAAGAACTCAGGAAATGCGCTCATATGACTCATTGCCTGCTCGTCCAAAAATCGTCCAAAAGTGGTAGTCTCGGAATCCGTTGCTGAAAAGCATGCCATTTAAATTTGAAAATATGTATCGGACTGCGCATGCTCCTACAAGTATAATCGCACTCTATATTTACATTTCGGGTTAAATTTTATATTTAATGAGACGTTATTGATCCAAGTTTGGCTGTTACAATGTTAGAGAGAAAAAAGAATGTCGTAGGAAAACGTATTTTAAGTTTCCACATAACAATCTTGAGTTGTTGAAAGCATGGGCAGTGGAAATTCGAAGGAAATGGCTTACATCATAATGTGTCCTCTTAAGCATAAGGAGTTTCAAATAGACTGGTGTAGATATAAAAAAATAAAAAGTAATCTAATAGATAATTTATGTAATATATTTCAATTTAAAATCTTCAGTGCAGTTTAGATTAGAGTTATCTATCAATACTGACGAACTCGAATAATTTTAACATAAATAAAAAACATATTTAAAAATTAGCTACTGTTTAGGAACTAATAAAAACCTAGAAGACTGAATTAAGGCTCTGATGTTAGAACCAAAATTTCATTACCGATGGCAATTTGAAGAAAAAATGATATCGTCATTTCAAGAACAAAAAAGTGTTCTAAACGTTACAAGCAGCGGTTGCAAGTTGGTTCCGATTCTGAAATAGCATTCCATAATCTACGTGCATCACGTGAGCTTAATTTGACTTTTTTTATGAGAAAACATTGCTGTTCAACTTGTAAGCGATAAATGAAGCTAACAATGTGTTGTATCGTCAAAAAATATTAAAACAAATTCTGAAAAAGGGAAATACATGTGTTTCACAGCGTGTAATTGTCAAGAATGTTGATCAATTTCTTCAATTGAAATTAAGAATTTAAAATTTTGAAGTGAAACATTAATAATGAGAGATGTATGTTAAAATATATTGCCACTCAAATAAAAGAAAAACATCAAAAGAAAGATAGACGCATGTATACCATTTCATTTTGCTGTAGACAACTCATGTAGAGAGAATGGAGAAAGCTCTGAATAAATAGTTCTAAAATGATTCTAAAAATAAAAAAAATGAATTGTCTAAACAGTTGTCAGTATTTAACACAAGATTTCGATATTTTATGCAAAGAAACTCCACCATTTAAAATAAAAGACGTTTATCTTAATGGAAATCTTTCTATAGCGCTGGAACTTATGTCACTTTTGTCAACTGCAATATGATCGCTTGCAGGTTTCTACGTATAATGAACTTGAGTTGCCGCTTTGCCGAGAGTAATAGGATCTGAAAATATTTTTTAAAAACCCAGAAGGATTTTAAAGTTTAGTGGAATACCATTTTTAAATCTAAAATAAAATGTTAACTGATATTTGAGAATGAAATCGTCCTGAACTATAGGTCTTTATAAATTTATTTGCAATCTGTATAGCCAAATTTATTATACAATATACATTTGATGTATTATGCTTTGGTTCCTACACTAAATTTTTAAATTTAAAAAAATTCTTGTTCTTGTAAGGCAGGTATAAATTTAATATCCCTATATAATAAAACAAAATTAGTTTAGGTATTGTGTTGAATTCATTTTGCATAATATTCCTACCATATTGGAGATTGGATATGAATTAAAATGAATTATGGAAATAGAGTTTGTACTACCCCTGAAATTCCTGAAAAGTTCCAGAATTTTGCTTTTTATTCTAAGGGTCATAAAAACTCCTGAAAATTGTGTTTTTTATCCTGATATTTCTTTTTGTCTCCTGAAAAATTACAATCGAAGAGCAAAAGATATGATAAAATATAAACATATGACGTTTCCGTTTTCCCTCATTGATAGAAAGTCGTTGGAATCAGGAATTCTTACTTCTGACCTTACTTATTAGCGCCGAAAGAGTCTACCTCGCATGTTCCGAGCCGCAGCAATCGGGAAAAATGGGAGAATTGATATTTAGTATACTTTTTTCCAAATTTTATACAAAATGTCCACACTACACCCTTCTCCCCTACAATTGATTTTTTTTCAAGTCATCTCCTGAATTTTCTGTACTGTACTCCTGAAAAAATCCTTAGAAACTCCTGAATTTTTCTATTTTACTTTTTGTGACAAAATCGCCTTGTGGGTGTACGTGAATGCAGTCCGATAAGCAGGATTACAAAAATAAAGCTCTTTATTTTACAAATATTCTAAGAAAAGAAACGTAGCACAAGTATTAAAACAGCACTTGTAAGAATTCACAACAGAGATTATCATTAAATCTCAACACAGCGATCAAAGGTTTCCTATAAGCTCACCAGCTTGCTTGCAGATCAAAATCCAACTGACTCTTCTTGGCTTGAGAGCTTGCCTTTATACTTTTAAACAGGAAATGACTTCATTACGTAGGAAGTAACGTAATCTCTAGAAAGTTCATGAAACCAGTAGAAATAGGTTGATAATTCGAGGTCCTTCTAGAAAATTCCTTTTGTCGCCAAAGTCACCAACTTTGCCGCCAAGTCGCCAAATTTGTCGCCAAAATGGTCGCCAAATTTTTCGCCAAGGTTAGCATCTCAGGGAAACGACTTTGTAACAATATGTACAGTATGAACCCTGTAGAAATGAGTCGTTTAGACCCATTCAAGGTAGAAAGGGTAAATTGTCTGATAACATTACGATGAAACACACACAAACATATTATACACAAAGCAACGATAAAACAAAAAAAACTGATCTTAAGTACAACGACTCCTTGTTTGGTGCAGTAAACAAACTGATGAACAAATTAAGTAAGCTAAATCCTAATGAAGAACATGAAAAATACAAGATCCAGAGAGCGATTTCAATAGCAAAAAAGGGTCATTTGTGAGAAAGCAAAGAACAACAATTTAAACCACTTGCGGGATTAATTAAATTGTTGCTAACCATTAAGTCTTTTGTTAAAGATAATTAAATAGCTTTTCATTTAAATGTCTCGATCAGAGTTTCAGATAATTAACTTTACAGAAACAAAAAGAAAATGATTAAACTAAGCAAGTAAACGGAACAAAAATAAAGTGTAGATGTGCTTCTGTAGCGTATGAAAGAGGCAATCAATCCCTAATTGAGTGCAACAAGATATGTTTTTTGTGTTTTATATAAATTACGAAAAACAGTTGAATTTTGTATCATTTTATATTCATTGTTCTATTAACGACGCAATTTTAAACTTTATATTGTGGTAGATATTTAACCTATGTTCTATCTGTGACCGTATACCTGTTCTGTTCTGTTATACTGTCTTTTTAAGAACACTCCCCTCCAGAAGTAAAGGAATAAACTGTTTAGGGAGGGTCTAACTTGCAAACAAATTAATATGAACTCATGGAATTTGGATGAATTGTTTATTATTGAATTTACTAGCCACCTTCGGCTACCAGCTTGTTTGCCTGGAATATAAAATCAGATGAATCTTGCATCACTTCATATTCATGGTTCTCTTAACAACGTAATTTTAAACTTCAGATTGAGGTATATATTTAACCCATCTTCTTGTCTTTTGAGTTATGTTTATTGTCTACATAAATGTACTTAATGGAGTCAAATAACTGTAACCTATAATTCCACGATGTCGGCACTATCTTCACTTTCTTATTCCTCTTGTAAAATATGCATTTGATTTCAACGTTAAAATGATGCAGCACATTTTAAGGCCAGCGGCATGTTAGCTGGATTAAAACATGTTGAAAAAAGAATGAAAACATAGCAACCAGCTTATGTTTCTTAATATAAGCAAAGCAATATCTCGGAGAGCTTTGTTTACAGATTTAACAAACATTTTGATGAAATAAAATATGAAAGCAAAATGTATGATCATATTACCTCAGATTACAACAATAAAAGAGAAATACACAATTAAACATTTGTATAAACAAACTGAACAAAAATAAAGTGTATATGTGTTTTTGTAGCGTTTGGAAGAGGCAATCAATCCCATAATTGAGTAAGATAAGATATGTTTTTTGTGTTTTATATAAAATACGAAAAACTTACTTCTTGTTATTTAACCCTTAAATTCCCGATGTTTAAAAAATTGATTTAAAAATGCTATTTGACTTCCATTTCTTGAAAAACATTGGGGAAAATACCTTAAAAAATCCTATTTTATTTTAAGTACGGTTTATGGCTAAAAAACAGTTTGTTACCAACTGTCAACACTGGTCTTTCAGAAAAAAAATTGATAAAATTCTATAATATTAACGAGCTAATAATATGGATAAGGAATTTCCTTCAAAATTGTAGACTCAGCGCACAAACAACGCAAAAAAAATGCAGTTTCAAGTGAAAAACATCAATTCAATTTGATTATTTATCAGCCCTCAGGCTGCCATCCATATGTTGTAAATAGATTTAATAAAAATTCACAATATGTATCCTATTGGCAACAACAGGCATTAGAGTTTCAGTCTTATTCTCAATATTTTAGAAGATAAAATTGGGTATGTTACTTATGGGCAACAGTGGCAGAGCACAAGCACAGATGATTTTATTACATTTGAAATTAAAGCTTTTAATAATCATTGTAGAAACCTATTTAATTTATATCACAGATGGTGTCAATAAGCTCCAAAATTTACCTATTGGTGTTGTTAAGAATCGTTCTTTCGTGGAAATTTTTTTTAAAGTGAAAAGTGGTTGAAGAAAGTTACAACGTTTTCAGAGTATATGTTGTATATTTCGAATGCGGTATTAAACGGTAGAACATTAATATGCCAATTAAATATTTCTCCTTTTAAATCTTTTAATGGACGCGTTTGGCAATTTAACATGGAGACCATTAGAAATCGATAGTAGCAGAGGAGATTATCGATAATAAAGAATCGAATCGTTGTCAGTGTAAGTGATTACAAGTAGCTTTCAAAGCTCAAATTAACTTTTATTTACAGTTGTCACCTTATCTAAGATTCTTAGAAAAGGTTTTTTTGTATCTGATTTTCACACGGCGCTTTTATAAGAACTTTTATAATGGCTCTAGAGGTTACAAATGGAAGTCATTTCGTGTCAAGTCACTGAATCACTTTATCGATTGGTTGCTCGTAAATATAATGTGGAAGAGAAAGACGATTGTTCAAATGAAAACGGTTTTTTGATGGTTTCCACTGAGCAATTCGGTTTTATGAAAATCATAGATTTTAAAGATTCATAGGGATTTTTAGCCTATATCATTCTGTGCATTTTTAGGCCTAAGTTTTATAATATTAACCAACAAAATAGCTTGCCTATCGATAAATATTTTTTTTAAAATAAAGGTGTAATTTGTGAAAAAATTAAAGTAAAATTAATTAGTTATATTATAAATTCTGAAAAAGCAATTACATAATATATATTAGACTCCTAATAGTTTTAACAAAAGCGAATGATGCTATTCTAAACAGAAAAATAATAATAATGTATACGAAGTTAAGGAATTAATTAGGAAAAATAACATTATCACATAGGCGAGGCCTCGGTACCAAGATGAAAGATGGCGCGTATTTCTTAGATACGCTATTATAAAATATGAATTTTTAAGAGAGTAAATATTAAAATTAGGTTGTATTTAGGTAAGGGTTAAAAAGTAAAATTATTTTTAAAACTTTTTATTTAAGAGGGAATGGAAACAGTGTAAACATAAAACAGAATATAAAATGATGGAAGAATTAGCTGAATGGCGTGAAAATAAAACGAATCAAATTTCTAATATTTCAACTAAAATATTTAGATTTGTAATATAAAACTGTAAAGACAATATGGAGTGAAAAAACAATTGAAATTAAGATTTAAAAAGCAAGAAGTCAGTTTTATTGTCATTTCATTGCAACTGTCGCGCTTATCTCTGAAATACAAATAACCGATTCGCTGAAACCTTTTAACTCTCCAAATTCCAAACGATGACTTACAGTTCATCGAAAGGGGCTGGAAGAATTGCCTAGGTCGTGCTTTCGTAGCATTCTCTGGTAAAAAGTTATGAAAACGAAATTCTTCTCTAGTGTATATTCTCACATACGCGAGCTCACTGGAAGGATAAATTTCAGCGTGATTTCTTCTTCTTCTTTCTAATCCTTCTGATCTGAAACAGATCAGATCTATGAGGTCGTTCGCCTTCATCACCCCCAACACGAAATCCGGTCGCTTAAGCAGATCATCATACACCAGAGCAGCACAGTCAAGTAGATACTGCGGAGTGGCCTCAATCATGTTGCACTTTGTGCACATATTGAACTTGATATCACCACGAGAGAACCTGAGGGTTTTTAAGTGACCAGATGTTAAGCGAGCCAAATCTGTTTGGGCTTTCCTATCCCCCTTAAAATGTATGGTAGCACCGGGGCCTTCACTACGATACCATGAATGAGCTGGTGGATGTCTCCAAGAAATGTTAACAAAGGCCTTTCTTCTTGAGTATAACTCAAGGTAGGTCAAGGGTTCTACATAGGCCTGAGTCATGGGAGTGCCTTTTTTAGCAAGACTATCAGAAATATCGTTATATCTTAAATTTACATGTGATGGTATCCATTGTAGATGAAGAACACTAGAATTGCACAGGGTCTTGAGTTTGTTAAAGATATCCAATTCCCCTCCGGTCACTAACATCTCTCCAATTATCAAGATATTGGGCAACATTTCAGCTGTCAGAGAGAAGCGTGAATTAATTCCATTATTCTAGGATATTAAACTGTGACATATAAATATATCATTTGAGTGGTTTTGAAAAGTATTTTATGAAGGAATTTTATATCCAAAGACCTTTCTCAAAATAAAGAGGAAATAATTCATAGTGCCGATAATAAGACAAGCGAATAGTTTTAAATAAAAAAATCTCAATTTTTATTAACAGAAGGTAAATTTTATGACCCATAAAAGCAGATTCACAAGTTGCTATAAAATTTCGCATTATTATTAAATATATTATTAAAGTGTTTTAATAAGGATACTTATTACACTTCCAAGCACACCGAGGTTTCAGATAATGTTCTTTGAAAATATGACAAAAGTCAGCAACATTAACATGAATTTCTCTTAATAACATTTAGCTCCCGAAGGATTCTTTGTAAAATATTTAAACACAAACGGAAACATTTTAGAACTCTCATTCCGATAAGAATCTGAAATTCAACTTTGCATAACTATACTTTAACCTATTTCATTATTAAGAGCATAGGAGAATATCTGAAAGCTAACTGAATAAATATCCATATTTTAGAGTGCATGAGGGGAGAAACAGCTTAAGTTACATCAAATTAACTTTTAAGCAGAAATCTGACCTAAGTTTAATTACAATTAATTCTAATGTTTTAATGATATTGCTTTTAAAGTTAATAATTCTTGCCACGCATTTCCTTTGTATTCGCACTATTTCGTTTCTTCGAGTCAATAACCTTAGAAGTTTCAAGGCTGCTGATGGGAGAACAGGCACCAATGTGTACCCAGTGCAATTGCATTATGTCAGTCCTCCATATCCTTTCTGAATGCCCCAATTTTAACTCTCTACGGTTACGTTACTTTCAATCCAGTTCTATTTCCTAAAACGATTTACTTGGAAAGATTCCTCATGTTCACCTTTTACCTTTTTTAAAATCAATTGGCTTTTATCCTCTTATTTAAGCACTTTTAACATTTTTTAATGTTTACACTATTTTTATATACATTAAATCCACATTTTTATCTTGCCCTGTTTTTTACATAGTTTGGCGCAAATCTAAACAAATGTTTGGCGCAGCTTGGCCAATTCTGGCCCTTGTGCCATAAAACCCCAATCACTCACTCATTCAAGGCTGGTGGTGGTAAGTTTAGGGACCGGAGGATTTAGGTTCGAAACCCAATTCCACTGAATATCCGCCATGTATATGGGCCTGTTGCATGTTAAATCGTACGGGTCACAAGTCCTCCCGCTGGTGTGGTGCGGAAGGTTAGAGAGTGAGTGGCAAATCGGGTGTCGTTCTTGTCATAGGACAGCGATTCAAATTTATGAGGTCCGTTCCAATATAACACTCGTGTTGCTACAAAACATAACATTAATATAACTAAACCAAACCAAACTAAACCTTTGCATTCACTTTATCTGGTTTCTTCGAGTCAGTAAGCTCAGAAATTTCAGAAAACGGCGCTCTTCAGGTTTCATACGAAGAATTAGATTTTGTCCAAGATCATTATTTGGGAATCGAGAAAATCAAAAGAATTTCCTGCAATTAATGGTTACCAAGTCAGACATTTTCCTTGGGATTCGCTTTCACTATTAAATCTCTAAAAAAAATTATAACGACGATTTTCGAAAAAAAATGTAGTGAAAATTAATGTGAAATTATCTGAGGCAATAATTCTGCCTACTTTATTTTAATATTTTAATTTATATGTTACTCGTGTTTATAAGATACTTTGGATGATTAAAATAATTAAAAATGGCGAAAATGTCAAAAAAATAGTTAGAGAATTTTAAAAGAAAAAAAAATGTTGCAAGTTGTAATGTTTAGTTTGGCGTAGCTTAGCCAAATCGGTCGGTCATTTCTGTGTCTCTTACATCGAAAAACCATTACGAAAATTAGAGTTAAATCTATTAAAATAAATTATACAAATTTAAGAAAAAAGAAAATGTTTCCTAACTGACGACGTCTGCAATAAAGGTCCAGTTTCGATTCTCTGCTCGTGGAAGTGAGATATATTCTTATTTTCTATCAAAATAAGGATAATTTTTTCCGTTTTATTCAACAGAAGAAATATATACCAGCCCTACTATTTTATCATTGTTTCATCACCCGTCCAATTCTAAGTATCGTCAGTGTGATATTTGTATGTGAAAAACTGAGAAGTATATGAAGTTGAGGAGACATTAAACATTAGAATTCGAAACAAGAGTACAGTGGAACCTCGCTTAACGAGCACCTCTCGTAACGAGTAATTTGCATAACGGACGAAATAAATTGTAAAAAAATGACTCGTTTAACGACATTTCGGATGACAAGAGACAATCTTACTCGAGAGAGTTTTGGAAATATCACTTCTACATTGTTGCCTGCCTCAAGCTGATCGAAAATGCGCGGGAAGTGTTACCAAAAGAACCCTCACTTGTAGTTGGAAGAAGTTTTGACCGGCGAGCGTTGTTGAATGTGACTTTGAACAAGATTGTGTCTTTTACAAGATCATGGGACTGAAAGTGGATAAGAATGATATCGATGAGATTTTGGAAGAGCACAGACAAGACAAAGGAATTTCATTGTATTTGACAGCAAGAAGTTGTGGAGGAGAGTTTGTCAGAGAAGGAGGAGGCCACAGCAATGCAACAATCTTCTGGCTCAATAAAGAGAGATGCTGAAAGCATGGGAATACGTTGCATCATACGTTGAGAAGGATCACCTTCATCAGACAGTGGCTATGCGCTCTACAAATTTATTCAATGATAATGCCGTGCCGCATTTTTGGCATACTTTGAAGTTTGGACAAAAACAAATGCTTCTAGACATCTTTCTAGTACAAATTAAATAAATATGTATCATAAATAATTAACTAATTTTTTTAGATTGTTTTTCTGCAAATCTATTTCGCGTTGCAAGTAGGTTCATTCACACTCCTTAACAATGTTGTACATAATCTTCTTTGAATAAACGTTATTCATAAAATTTGTTAAGAATGTTTTTCAGCATGGAACGCATTATCGTATTTTGTTTTAATTTATATGGGAAAATAGTTTGCTTAACGAATTCTTCGCATTACGAGTGAAAATCTGGAACGAATTATGCTCGTCAAGCGAAGCTCCTCTATATAATCTTTCCTCTCAATATTTAGAAAATTTAATTTTTAAATAGGCAGGAAAAAGATAACTTATTCAATCATAACTAAAGGAATGCTACGTATGAAAACGGAGAAAAGTAACTGTAAATTATATAGAAAAGAAAAAAGGCAACTAATACAAAAAACACTCTTTTGAAAATTCGAATGAACCTGGTAGCGTTCTGCATATAAATCCCCCAATTGCATTTAAAATCAGTTTAATCAACCAGTTATAAGATGACGTTTGTATAATCACATATAATTCTTATATTCTTCTAATACAAAATAGCATCCTACAATATATGACATGATCGCCAAATAATTCAAAAGATATTATAAAAAAGAGACCTACACATTATAAATATAGATTAAAATTAAATTATTCTTTCTTTCCTCTCAATTCTCTTCAACTCTTTCAAAAATTTTCTTTTCTTTCACTTTGCATGCCAACTTTTGGATCACACTATAAATTAAATGAACAATAAATCAATATCTAGAATATTTTTAAAACAATAACTACGAAAAACATCATATTAAGCTTAGGATTAGACGAATCAGTCGAATTGCATCAAGAGGGAGCGTGTAAGGATGTCTATTTATACCTTGTTTACTGAGATAACTTAATAGCTAAATCTTCAAGCGAGCCAATTAAATTCCGAAGATATTATCATAAATAAAAATTTTAAACTTGTAAAAAATAGTAGAAATGCAATGCATTACATAAATTTAAAATGATGAATTCTACTTTATAAATATTAGTTGAAGCGCTGAAGAACAAACATTTGCTCAAATAGGAAAAAGAGTACAAAAGGGTAATTCTATTAAGATAATTGCTGCTAGGTTAATATAAATATTTGTCTTCTATTAGGAATACTTGCAGACTTAAGAAATTATGAACATTTCGCAAATCAAGAAGGATAAATGCAATATTTCAAAACATAACCCAATCCAAAGATGCGAAATTACTTTACGTTTAGAAGAATAAAATGTTTACAATATATTATTAGTACTTTTCTGATGTTTTCTTAATAACTCATACAGACGAACGAGAAATTTATTCGATGAAAATAAGCACAGATTCTTTAAGAGCAAAAACCTATTTGCCTCTTAGCGAAAGATTGTAAATTCCAGTTTGTTTTCCTAATTATAATTCAGTAAATATATTTCCTGATTCAAACTTATTGTTTGTATAATAATTCTTTATTTTTGTTTAATGTCTGATGTCTGAATGCCTTACCTTTGCTTAATCTGAGACATTATGATTGTATAATTTGCAGTGTCTTTGTTTATGGTATTTTTACAGAAGCAGCATTAAAATGGTTTGTAACATATATGCAGACAGAGAAGAAATAAAAACTACTTATGCCCAAACCTGCAATTCTCAGCATTAAGGATACAAAAACCTTAATGATAAAATATCTGGTTATTTGTTAATAAAATTTATTGTTTTACATTGGTCCATTAAAATGCTGGATCATTAAAAAAATTTAAAGATGCAACTTAAAAATTATCTTTTTCAGTTTGAGTATCAAATTATCTAAAGCACGGTGGCACGCTTAAAACATAATTCCAGTTGGTTTATTTATTTCTTTTCTCCTGAGGCGCCTCTTTAGAAGAATCGGTTAAATTCATGCGATGTCACAATGACATGGTAACTTTCAAAGTAACCCTTCCCAGAGATTGCCTTCCGGGAAGAATTTCAGTCGTCACGACAGCACCCTACAACCACACACAGGCTCAGGCTCAGGCTCACCTGGTCACTACTTCCTGCTCGTCCGATACCGTGGCATTCCATCAGGCAGGGCATCACAGGCCACTCTTCAACCGAATTCTGACCGGACATTGACACGGTAACCAGAAAACTGGATCAACCCGCACTGCCGAAGCATCCGGGTAAAAATGAATGACAGCCTCCCCAATAACTTCGAGTACTGAGGCCTGAGTCCTAGTAGTTAATCACCTGGCCTAGGCCTGACCCTTTTCGAAGGAGATTCGAACTATCACTCAGGGACCCAAGGCCCCAATATTACTATACCCACAGGAGGAGCGAGTTCCTGCTTACTTATCCGGCAGCAACTCATATCCGTGTACTCTCGCCGCCCCCCGAGATACATTGACATGGTAAAAGTCAAGCATAGGAATACCCCGTCCTGACCGAAGCCGTCCGGAACATCTGATGAGGGCCGCGCGAAGCAACTGTACCAAATACGGAGGAGCAAGTCCCTCTAATCGGTATCGGTAATACCTCAACCGACTCTGCAGCAATATCAACGATTGCTATCTTATTTCAGGTTGTCTTTACCGAAGCAACCACCACACCACGTCCATTCTCAACACATCCACTAACCAGTAACAAACATCTGTACCAAATTACTTTTTAATTTACTATATTACAATATAATTTAATATCTAAACGCCAATATAGTACATTCAACTCGATACACGAATATAAAGTGTTATAAATTCAAATGCATTTGAAATTTACAATGATTAAAACACCACAAATAATGATGCATCTTAGGATCAATTTCATTAATATTCCATGATATACAATCTCGTACAATTTCTAATTACCACTTAAGTGCATTCAACTCGATACACAAAAACAATCATATTTTCAAAGCAGAAAATTTTCGGAAAGTTACCAAAAGCAGAACAGTAATTTACCATAAGTAAAATAACAAAAGCAAAAATAAAGAACAATACAAGTACATTGAGCGAGTTTCATAAAGTTACTTGAACAATTGCAGAAGCTTGAGAGCGAAACTTATGAATGGGAACCAACTCTTTTAAGTCTTTATTTTTCCAGTTTTTAGGCCATTTGGATCGAAGGTACCAACAAAATTCACGCTCCATGGGAAACATATTCAATATTTTTTCCACATTGACATTCGGCTGGCTTGCCAAACATCGATGCTTGGTATGAACCAAATACACAGTGGCCGGTTAGTACCTGATTAACGTAGAAGTCGCCAAAAGTTCTTTTTGTGCCAACTTTCTCGTAAATTTTTTTGTCCAGATCCCTTTGCTCGAGACCGACCATCTCGCTTGCCAGTTTTCTTTTATATTTTGATTATTTGCGTTTCTTAATTGTCTAGCCGACTGAATGAATTCAAAATCTATTAGATCTTTCTCTATGGCGGATTAAACAAGGAAATCTGATCTCTCGTTACCTATTGTCCCTTTTGTGCCTTCACCCAGAACAACAGGATGTTCAATAAGTTTGCAATTTTGTTTTTACATCTACAATTATAGCCCTTCTATCAATAACAGATTCTAATGTTTGTAGAGTTGATTTGGAATCAGTAACTATTCCCACGTTGACGAAGCTTGAGGTTATTAGGCAATCAATTGCTTTTTGAATCGCAGTTACTTCAGCCACATAGACTATGTTTGCATCACTAAGTCTGTATTGTTGAAATTGCTGTTCCGCCTTATTCCGAATAACCGACTTTATCACTAATTTTTGACCCATCAGTAACGATCAATTATCCATTTTCCTGTTCTTCGAAAAATTCCCAACTTATTCCGATCAATTGCCAGGGTTTAATTTTTAGTTCATAGTCAAAACTGATTAAACCACCAATTTCTTGTTTCCTTTTTGCTTGTTTAATCTTTTCAACACTTCTATTTCTTCTGCTATTTTTACGTCCATTTATATGGTAAATGTAACTTCAACGTCATTTAAAGCGGAACATACACCAGTAATCCACTCCACTTTTTTGGAACATAGGAGGCCAAAGCCTTCTTCAATGTAAGAAAGTGATGGGAATTGGTGTTGATCAAGGAAAAAGTTGGAATTCTGTCCTTTTTAGATTTTCCTTCGGCCCACTAAGCCATGAATCTGAAATACGATAACCTTCTAGGAGGAACGAGCCTCTCTCACAAAAGGCAAAACAAAAAAAAATGGGAGAGGAGTTGGGAATCATTCTGGGGAAATCAGGGCGAGTGGGACCCGATTACTTATTGCTTTATTACTTCAATTACTTTATTTAACTTCCTTTTTCTTTACAAAATTATTTTCATTCATTCATTCTTTCCTTTAAAAACAACAGAATTTTTTTTCAATTTTAACGGCAAAAAACCTTCGTAATTCTTGGAAACACTTTTTTTCACAATTATTCAAAGAACAATTTATTTAATTATATTTTTTGATAAATTTGTATGCACCTTAAGGTTTGAGGTTTTATACAAAATGCTTATGAATGTCACGTTTGTATGTAGAAGGAATTCACAGATATTTTCTTTTGAATTTTAGGAACTGTCATAAGAAAGGATAAAGAAAAGAACCGTTAAAATAAACTCTATCAGGAAAAGTTTGCTTCCAAGTAAACTAATTCCAACAATTTGGGTTGATAAATGTCGTGTGAATTCAATTAAAACAACGTCTACAAAACCAATTTTGATCTCTTCAGGTACGGATAATTGACCAAATAAGAATCACCAAATAAAAAGAATTGTGCGTCAGATTTTTTAATCTCTTAGAAGGATTTTTCGGCATGCAAATTTTTTAACCATGTGGAAATATAATGTCGAAAAAAACATTAGATTTGCCTTTTTCTGTTAGAAGTACGTTTCGTGAAGCAAGAGAAGTTCAAAAAAATTTCGCCAGTTCTTATACTTTCCACATTTGAATTTCCACATATTTATATTATCGAAAAGTAAATGTCAGAATAGTTTGCTTTTTCAATACAGAAGCAATCAGAGCTTTACAGTTTTGAGGGCAAACTGTATACGGGTTGCCCACTAATGTCTCGATCTCCAACTCTTAAACTACAAAGCTGCGACAGCTGTAGTCATAAAAGTGGTGTCCAAATATAGTATAGTGCGATAAACTATGAGACCACTTACCACGCTTTCTGGAGGCAAAATAAGGAGTCACCGTTTTCATCTCGAAATCGGTAAAATATCAAAATGATGGAGAATAACTAGAGGATGAAAAACATGTTTCAGCCCCTAACTTCTACGCAATTACAGTTATCGAAAACTGTCAATAGAAATTTGTTCGCTACAATGTATTACTTGCAGGTTCAAACGGAATAAAAATTACTCTATCTGTCGTGTTCACAAGATAACACGGGACAGATTGATGGAAAGAAGCCTCCTCTAGCACTTCACAGGTTGAGTTCTGGGCGTACATTGTATAGTAATTTGTTCTTATTTGTATTCCATCATCTCAAAACGCATTTACCACGAGTTTTGAAATACCCTGTAGATAGTTTGTAGCATTATTATAATTTAATAGGAGAATTCGTGGAACATACATAGTTCCTTTCTTTTTAACCCATGTGTTTGGTGCAGCATAAGCAAATATGCCGTTATCTTAAAGTCATATCAGTCATAAGTCCACTTTCTAACCATAACCTCACCTATCCAAATTTAAGGCAAATCTTTATATTTATGATTGACTTTCTATTCGAATGGCTCCATGAAAAGGCATATTCTACATCTACGCCAGGAATGGCTTTAAAATTCATTTTTACTTCCCTTCTTGGGAAAACCAATATGCCAAAACGTTTTCAAAAATTCCGGAGCATCAAATTGTCCCTTCTGCTACAAATTTAACCGAATCGAGTTGCCGCAACAGAAGTGTGAAGAGCACTTAGGCCTTTCACAGAAAGTTTCTTCGAATTCTACTACCACAGTGAAATTGTTTCCCTAACATTCACAGGAAACACGAGGAATAGACTGAGTTTTCTGAACACGCGTGTTTTACACGAATTTCGAAGGTAAAACAGCCCCTTCTCACTTCCATTCAGTTGTCGGAGCGACAGCTAGATAAGTGGTTTGCTTTCTCAGTAGTTTATCGCTCGGCTGAGTGTGAGATCTGTTTCGAGTCTTGTAACATCTTATATTTTTTCACTCACCATGGATTAATTCCCACGGTTATGTGAAAAACTATGACAGTTTGGAATGTTAGTTTTATGTATTTCACAGGAATTTGATACTGTGATTTCTGGTTCCAGTTTGAAAGAAATTGGTTCCCATCATCAACACTGAAACATTTTGAGAAAAATGAAAAATGACTTTTCACGCAGTGAACTGGAAAGTGATAACATATAAATATTTTTTGATAACTATTAAAGTATTAAGCAAAATGTATAAACATAATGTATTTTACGTAGGTAAATTGGAAAAGCAAAATTTATGTGTTGAGATCTTATGTATTAATTTTTGAAGGTTTTGAAACATTTTTGATGTCTTTCATTAATGATTAATAAGAGAATGATCATATTTAATTAGGAGAAACGTTTAAATATTTCTATAAATATTAAATATTTATATAAAAACAAGTAACAATTATTGAACTATAATTACATTAGCAGTATGTTATTTGAAAAATGACAACATGAAAAATGTAATTCGCAAACAAAGACAGTCCGCAAATCATAATTAATGTAACTTCAACCAAAGTTTGTAAAAAATTTGGAAATTCCAAAATATTTTTAAATCTTGACAAAAAATATCGTATAATCTAAGGCTTTTGTGTAATGTCGACAAGAAATTATATAAAGCTGCTGATATTTTCATAAATTTTCAAAGAACTCAAATTTGAACTTTAATTGGTTCTGGCATATGTGATGAATAAGAGTGGAGAATATTTTCAACAAAATGATACATAAAACATGAAATCTAACTGAAAGTTCTAGAATTCAGTATCTTTCATTTATTCTAGACAACAGTTTAACAACTGATTTCATAATGCATCATTTTATTACAAAACTTCGAAATCACGAAACGTTTTGACTTCAAGCATCATTCATTTCTACAATGATAAGACTGAATTTTTCTTGAATGTTAGTTATCATTCATTACGTTACATCCGTTCAACGTTTCTGTTATGGAGACACGCTTACTGTCGGCTACCTAACCGGTTCAGATAGAAGGCCTGGTAACATGAACTACTACAGGCCGGGGCTATCCATTTCTGGGCCATCACTTTCGCTGTAGATGAAATCAATCGACTGCATTCACTTGTAGAGAGACATCAGTGGAACTTCATAGTCGCCGAGACGTACGGCGAGGAAGAAGAGATCATTTTACAGGTGTCTTTTTTGTGGACGCAAGGTATTGCTGGATACATTGGACCTCAAGAGACGTGCGTTCATGAGGCAAATATGACATCTGGCTTCAACCTTCCCATTATATTTTATGTTAGTAGAAAATAAATAAAAATATTAAAAAAAGGGGAATGAAAAATGGAAAGGTAAAAAATAATAGTAGACAACGACAAGAAGTAAGAATCTGGTGAATGACTTCATCAGAGGCCAGACATTCATGCAGATTCAAAAATGGAATATGTTTTCTGTAGAGGAAAAAGTCTTTAAGGTCTGAATTTAATATCCTCTTTTGGCCTGAACCTAAACCGGAATGTATTGGAAAGAAAAATATTTATCCACAAAGAAGAAATTAAAGACAATCTCCAGAACAAAATGTAAAAAGAAGGGATTAAAATCTTACCTCTTATAACGTATGTGGAACAAAGGAATGATGTTTTAACAAACGTGTGTTACAATGTAAACAAGGCAAATAAATGCGCTCACATATCTCCATTTAGTGAGGGAAATGCTAACAAAAGATTTGAAATTTGTTTGTAAATTTTTTTCCTAAAGATTTTTTAGGGTTTTTTTTATTATTTTTTGTTTTATTTTTGATTTTTTATAAAACATTTTTTTGACGTTTTTATGCATTTTTATAATTTTTATTATCAATTATTTTTGTCTCTTTAGATATTCAAAGCTTACGTAAGTAGACTCAGTTTTAGTTCCTCTTGGTGTTCCTATAACAGTGTAAGAAAAGTTAAAAATATTTTTTCCCAAATTCATAATTCAGTGAGACCTGCAGCTCAGAGATTTATAATTAACGTGCGCGAACGTGCCTGAATAGCTAGCTCTTCGTGTCATTTATTCAAAAGAAGCAAGCGAATCTGTGCTTCAGAAAGAAATTTGTTTTCTCAAACGCGGTCAAGTTGTGTGTTTCAGTTTCTTTTCTCGAAAACTTTCAGACTTTTAAACTTTTTTTCGTTACGGACGAAAGGGTTTTGAATTGAACCGTACTTCCCTTCAGTATTAATGACTTTTCAGCTGATAGTCGGTGCGATGTGAAAAACATGTGTTTAAAGTAAACATGTGATTAGTGCTCAGTCTCGGCAACGGTTCACCTTGGAGTTGGTTCCTCAAATTTATTCTGTGTTGCGACTTACCTAATATTCTTATCCCTCATATATATCACGTGACTTTAAAGAAACATTAAAATATATTTTAATAGTATCATAACCATATTTGATACTACTTGAAAAAAAACTGCTTATTTAATGTATTTTTATAGAATTTTACATCCTTTCATTCCTTTTTCATAAATTTCGTTTTTAACGTTCTGCAATTTTATTATGAAGGCATGCAGGATTGCAGGGACGTGTATTCGACTGAAGAATGTGAAGCAGTGCTTCAGTAAGCAATTTCTATCTTCAAACCAGTCCGGTTGTGTGATCTAGTTCCAATCCTCTAAATAACTTACAGATGAAGCCCTATTCCGTTCCCTTTGTCGCTAATCACCCTCCCTCCACTATTGTGTGATTTTACAATAAGATGATAGGTTAAAAGAATGCAACAAAACAAAGCTCGTAGTGAATCGCTCTTCAGTATTGCTCTCCTTAAGAGGATAGGGAATGCGATGTAAAAAATGCGTGTTTAAAACATGTTAGTAAATCCTGTTTCATCTCTCCAGCTTTCCTCCCTGGAACTGGTTCCACGAATTCACACCGTGTTGAAGCTTGCGTAATATTCTTATCATTCATACCTACCATGTGACTTTTATGAAATATAATGTGCAACTTATAATTTCAAAATTTAATATCATTATACATTTTTTTTTTTTATTTTATGCACTAAAATTCGACTGTTTCGGTAGTTTTTATAGTCAGCCCACGCCCCTGGTATCACTAAATCATTTTGCATGAGCATGATTGAAGAAAAAAAGGCAGACCTGAGATTCCCCACAGTCCTTAACCACTCTAAATTCCTTCCGTCTTATAACATTTTTTTGAGCAAAATGTTTTTTCCTGAATTTTTTGATAAAAATTAATACTGCTCTCAATCTGCGTATTAGCTGATTATTTTTGTGACAGCATGCATATAAAAATTACTTTTTCTTACAAAAATTCGTCATTATTGAAAATATCGGGTAAGAAAATATATTATTTCCATGATTTTGAATGTAAAATACAAAAGAAAAGCAAATATTGGAATTTCATATTTTTTTTCGTTACGCGAGAATATGCGAACCGTTCGTAGAAATTATTTTTGTGCCAAACAAACCGCAAATCATGGTGAAGGAGTAAATCCAACTCAAACCATTAATCATCGCTTGCATGTCGTTTTGGTATCTGCCTTTGTTTGCAGATTTCACCTTGTTTATTCGAAGAAGTTTGAGGGGAATACAGAACTGCAGTCGAATACTTCCCAACGTGCTCTGTGAGTACCTTTGTGCTCGCTATAAAGCAGATATGATTTGGTTCGCCGTGAGCGGTTGGCGACCCTCTCTGGTCGAAACAAAACCCCGCACACAAATGCGAACCAGCTGCACGACCCTCTCTGGTTGAACCAAAAACCGCCGACACCTTCGAACCAGCTACTCGCGTGCGGTTCGCGATCCTCTCTGGTCGAACCAAAACCCCACCCACACCTACGAACCAGCTGCTCGCGTGCGGTTCACGAACCAAATGTGTGCCTTTCCAAGCCTTTTTCCCATTGTTTTCGATTTTCTAAAAGTATTTATTTTAATTATGCCATTTTCAATGAATGACAGGAATTCACAATATTGGAGTAATGAGGCATCCTTAGTTTGGGAGAGTGACGTTAGAGCAATTAAGTATTGGAGATAGAAGTTTGGAGGAGTCTGACTTAGCTCCAATGCATAGAGGTAATTTGACTTCCTTATGACCCTTTAGGAAAAACTGGTACGCTTTTGTTTGTCACTTGGAAGAAAACCAAGAAATCATCCTATAATTATCTCTACGACAGTGATCAGTTTGTTGGTAAAGCACTTATGAGTTCACATTTTTTGAATTATGTTAGTAAAGAGCACGATGAGGGTATAGAACACATAACCTTCTTCCTCCGATGGAAGTTTCTCAACCATGTCTCTATGCACCACGCCACTTTTGGGCAAAAGTAATTATTTCAATATTGATTAATGCCTGAAAGGGACTATTTATAAAATTTTAATGTTTGTAGTTTGTAACATTGAAATAATATAGTAATAAAGGATTTTTCTTCAGTGCCCAAGAGAGAGTCCTCTCACATCAAAAGGTTTTAGAGCATTATGTAGTTCTTCGGGGAGAACACCTCAAACCCTAAGGAGGTCCACAAGGCACGCCCTCATTAACACCTGGAGCAGCATTTATTAATCTTTTAACATGTCAGTTATAAAATACAAAAACCTCCACAGACAGAGATCTTCAGATTTCAGTGTAATGCTTATTTACAACAAATTCTTTCAATACATTAATAAACATTTAAAAGCAATACTTCAAGTGCAAAAAAATCACTAACAAATTTAATAATTTTTACACAAAGGGAACAAATGCAGAACGCCATTGTTATGTAACGGATCATTCAATTTAGATTCTCTGATTTCAATTTTAGAAGCAAGAGATTAAGGACAACCCAGTACGTGTGGTCAAATCAAATTCTTCTCCCCCATCTCCTTACTTTCTTTTGTATATGGGAGTTGGCTATTGATACGAGAGGGGTAAAATAATATCTATCCATTAGCTATTAAGATCAAATTAACTTATTTGTGTTAAACTCATTAACGGAACAGAAAGTAATTTTTGGCAGGAGACATAACAGAATCACTTTTGCAGTCTGATATATATTTTTTCGAAATTTTATTTCTATTTTAAGAAATATGTGTATTCATTTCCTATTTATTGACACCTATGGATATTGATTTAAAATTTATCTATATGTAAATTAAGGCAACAGAAAGAAGTCAAGTGAAAAATATTTTTCAGCAAATAATAGATTTATTTAAGCGTAACTAAGTAACTATTTTGAAGCTTTGGTGTCATCAAAATAAGATATCTTAATCCTTGCAAGACAGATTGTACATTATTTGCGAGTAATTCATCAAAGTGTTAGGTACTGGTAAAATTTAATAAAACGCAAAACAACGGCAAAATATTCCATAAAAATTTATTCCATCCATCGTTATTTTCTTCGTATGCAGTATTCTTAGTTTTAAAAACAAACATAATAAACCAAAGCCTCTATCTAAACTCCTTGACTTTTTTCAAATAAAAGCACGAATTCTTCAACAAAGCGCCTTGAAAAATAAATGGCTTAAGACTGAACAAACATAGCAGCATTTATTTCAAAAGGATAGTGACTTATTGCATTCTACATTTCGTCGATTCTGCTACTGCATTTTCTTTCCTCAAACAACTCACTTTCGTTAGTAAGGTCTTCTAGTGTGATGGTAAAAAATGCGATATTAAAACTTCTACGAAATATTTAATTAATCCGAAGAAATTAGTTGAAATATTGAAATGTATTTTTCCGACATCAGAAAAAAAGTTATTACCATAAAGAGCTCAAACAAAATACATAGCCAATTTCCTTCATTGCAATTTAACACTACGCAAAAAAGAGATTACAAACAAACTTGTTTCAAAGGTTTTTTTTTACGTATGCGTCTCTACTCAGTATTATATTTCTATTTAATAAAAATATAATGCAAATGCAGTAATTAAATACGTATTTAATTACTGCCTTTATTCAAATCAGTTTCCTCATTCTTTTCTGTGAAAATAGCAAATAGATTTCTTTTGGAAGTTATCGTAGCTCAACATAAATAAATAAGTTATGGAAATCAGCGTTCTCAATCTGTTTAGTGAAAATAGTGTTATGAACATGGAAAGTTGCTTCCCAGCAATGTTAGTCTTATGGTTGGGAAGAGAGTTTTACAAGGATAAGCATGGAGTGATGGCAACTGCTGTTCCGGGACACCTGACCTTGGCGACTATTTTGGTGACAAATTTGACGACCTTGCGACAAATAGATGATTCCAGAGAATGCAACCCTTTTCTCGATATTTCTATTAGGAAAGGGAATATGCTTGAATATACGAGAAAACTCCATGTGACGTCACGGCCTGTAGGCGAAAATATATAAGGACCACACCTGGATCAGAGGGGGTGGTGTGTTGATCCATTGGGGAGGACTTTAGAGTTTCGACTTCAGTGCGAGCTAGGAAGCTGGTGAGCTGAGCGCTATTGAAAGTGCTGCTATTGTCGTTATTAATTATTTGCTGACTGTTTGTGCTGCTAAATATCAAAGTGCTAAACTTTTATTACCCGTGAATTGTTGTCTGTTTGCATTGCTAATCTGTGCAAGCACTATTGTTTCCTGTACCTGTGCTACGTGTTGTTCCTGCATATTTGTGAATAAACCTTCATTCTCCATTACCCTGCGTGTTGGACTGTTTACATCATACACCCACATAAAGACTAGTGTAACAATAGTAATACATTTATTTGTTTGCAATTTAGCGTCGCTCAAAATGCAAATAAATATTTTAAAAATTACAGAAGAAAAAATCGCTATCTCAATCAAAATGCCATTATAAAATATATAGTTCGTTGAATTTTAAGATAACGTAAAAAATAGCTTATTCCGATAGCATTTTCCGATGCTACAGTTAAAAAGTATGAAAATCATGAAATCAAACAAACAGAAGAGTTCTCCCTCTTTCATACTTTGGGCTTTCCGTCGTTGTTTAGTGAAAAGCATAAAGTCCACATTTTAGATCTTCTGTCATGTTGCATTGGCAAAATTCTTTTTGTATTTACTCACTAAAATACAAATTCTATAAACCGATTCAAATTTCTACATTTTATATTTAAAAATCCACATGTATTTTACTCCTAAATGGTAATGATTCTCTGTGTTTAACATAAAACTTGCATTCCCTGTGTATTATATCAGAAACATTGTTTAATATTTTGCTACACTCAACTCATTATCTGAAAGCGAAAACAAGTTTTTCAGCTGTTTTCTCCCCTCATTTCTTGTAACAGTTTTTGAGTTTCTAACCCACAACTTCTCAGTTCAAATGCACACCGAACCCTTTCGGAATGTTAAGAAAAAAATCAGATGTTTCCGGTTTTTTCCCAGAGCGGAAATATGCACATTTTTTAATGACCCCTGACCTGATTTTGAGATTCGAATACATTTGTTTGTTACCTTTCGAACACCTGTTTATTTTGGAAAACGGAAGCACAGTCCCACTAAATTTTGGCGATGCGACAGGCTGCATGCCCAATTCCCGCTACATTTGACAGAAATGCCTCAATAATTCCTAAGGTTAAGCCCCAAATTAAGGTAAAAATTATTCTATTGGCTGAAGATTACAGGGGAGGTGCGTGATTTAACCACTTGTAGAATGCTTGGCTAATTTGGCTTCTTTTGGCGAGTAAAATTTCATTCTATCCTAGCTTTCCTCAATTTTCAAAATTGACGCTGTTGGCATGCGATTGGTGATTTCGCCGGGAGATTGAAACTGGCTGGTTTTGGTTCGTGGCGAGGAGACTAAAAATTTTTTCGAAAGAAGAAGAGTCTAAAATTCTTACAAAAAAGGGGGAAAGGATGTAGATTTTTGGAAGAAAGGATTTGACAAACAGTATAAGGTTTTCCTGAGCAGCTGTGAGAGGAAAATTCAACGAAGGTGAAAGTCATGCGAGAGTGGACTGTCTAAAAATGGTTGATCGATGTTTCTTGAAACAGAATGCACGACCATGCAACACCCGAACATTAGGGTTAAATCTATGAACTTTGTGCCATGCTGCTTATTCATTGTTCCTGAGCCGTTGAAGCGATCTTCATTGCTGCAGGTTGCACTGTTCCATAATGTCGCTAGTAGCCGGACTAGAAACAAGAAATAGCCGTCATTATTACCTGAATTTTACGGTGCAAGATATACACACGGAATTGGTAATTCATTGTTCCTCACCTTCTGAAACGATCTTCGATGCTTCAGGTCGCACTGCTTACAAATGTCACCTATTGCTGGACTGGAAGCAAGAAATAGCCGTCATTAATACCCGCATATTTACTGTGCACGATGCTTACTGATATTACAGTTTTCCTGACTTTACGTGAAATATAAACACCTAGGTATTCAGAAGGAAGCAAGAAGTAGCCGAGTTTGAGCCAGCAATTTTTGGTGCGCGTCATACATAAGGTCCTCAGACTATGATCAGACAGTAGGAACTGACTCAACCTTAAGGTTTTAGAGCGACTTCAGGAGACATATAGACATGGTGAAAATATGGCCAGAATTTACATCAAATATAGGGTTCCAAACACTTATCTGGACTTTTCAGTTGTGAAAGCAACTGCTAAGAGCTGACGCAATGGGCAGGGACGTGATTTCTACCATGCCGGGTTAAAGAAGGTGGTCCTGCGTTCAGATAAATGCCTAAATAGATTTGATGATTATGTGGAAAAGTGATCGGCAAGTATGCCTCTTAATTCCCTTTTGTATTTTCTGCCTAATGTTAATAAATAATTTTTTGTTACCTTTGTAACCTTTCTTTTCGATCCATCCTCTTATATAAAGAAATATTTTTGTATAGCAATGTAGGCCATTTCTGTATTATTTTCCGTAATTACCTCAATGCTATGTTTGGCCCTCGATGGAATGGACGATCACTTGGTCAATGCGTGCACCCTATTTATCAAATATCGATTTTTTTTCTTATGTGAACACCTCAAGGTACTCATCTATGAGATTCCAAATGACTCTGATTAGGACCTCATTGTGAAAGTTTCAGTCGCTACTAAACTGTTCGTGAAGCATCTAACATCCTCGAAAGGTTAAGCCAACCACGTGCTAGACGCTACCAGGCCTGTGTCGATGTTCATGGTGCAACATCTGCGCACTTACTGTAATTTTTATGCAAATAGAAAGCCCTTCTTATTTCCTCGGCATTTCTTGTGCATTTCCAAGTGCCGTGAGGTGTCCCCATAAAAAAACATTGATACTAGATAAACAGTTGAACGTTGTGACCAGGTGACTGGTCGACCTTCTCCAATCCATCGAGGGTCAAACGTCGCATTGTGGCAAATACGTACATTAATACAGAAATGGGCTGAGGCCCATTCATTTGTGATTCATTTGTGACTATACATTTCTTTATAAAAATGATTTCTTTATAAAATAAATGCTACCTTGTTATATTACTTGATTATTTTTAAAAAGATAGATCGGTCTTGCTTACAGATTTAACAAGATGGACATGTAACCAAGGAGTCAATCATGTGACTATTTGTTGCAAATGAATTATTAAATAATTTCCATTTGATGAAAATCATAGAATACAGGATTTTCAAGATGACATAACAGTCTTAATGAGGGCAACAGCATGTTATTATTTCGTAAATAATAGTCCAGATATAATGAAAAAACTAGAAAACTGGGCTGAAGAATTCAGATTAAAATTTAGTAAAAGAAAGACTAAATAATCGTATATAATGTTCCAATATAAGAAGGGCATAACATATTTTCCAGGTATAAAGATGTACGAGAAAAGAATAAGTTACTCCAAAACCATAAAATATATTACAATATTGTTTGACCATAACCTGTCATTCATACCTCACCTAAATGAGGTACAAGAGAAAGTTTTTAAGATAAACGAAAAATTGAGAATTACAAAGGCAGCGTGGACCTGAGACCTCAAGTAGTAAAAGAAATCTATAAAACAGATGTTTAGAAATTAATACAATATGGTAGCGAAATTTGGTACAAAGATTCAGAGACAGACACTTTCAGTAATAACAACAGCATATAGAAGTGTATCAAATGAAGCAATTCAAGTTTCGAGTGGATGTCTGCCTTTTGACCTACAAGTTAGAACTGAAAATGAAAATGGAATCAAATAAAATAATTGATGGAAAGATAAGTTTTGAATACGAAAAAAGAATTAAACATGGAAAACTCTGAAGATAGATTGGAATTACCACATGGAAGAAATGAAAGGCATGAGGATTTTTACTGATAGTTCGAAAATAGACGGAAGAGTTGGTTGCGCATTTGTAGTATTTTACAATGAAACAGAACAAGACCATAGAAAATTTATACTTAATGAATAGAGCACAGTATTTATGGTTGAAGTGATAGCAATTCAACAGGCGGTTCAGTATGTCAGAGCAAATGATCTAGGAGACGTAAATATAATCAGTGACTTAAAGTCAGCATTTATGGTATTAAGTGCTGCAGAAGAAGCCAGGGAGATAATAAACAATGTAAAAGAGGATATAAAAGAATACAAGGGGAAAATAACCTTGACATGGATTAGAACACACATAGGGAACTTTGAGAATGAACGATCTGATCAGGTATCCAAGGAGGCAATATTGATTTCAGATGAAACAATTAGTTTTGTTCCCTCCAGAAACCAGATAAGAAATGGAGGATATAAAATTATAAAGGAACAGTGGAATGAAAAATTTTTGGAATGAATAAAATAAGGCACGATGGGCCAAACATAATAGATAAAGATAACGTGAATAGATTATGTGTTGATTTCTACATATATGAAATTTTAAGGGCGCATGGAGTTTTTAGAAAATATCAGGCTAGATTCTTTGAAGAAACGTCGTTATGTTTATATGCAGCCAAGAAGTAGAATCTGTGCTCCACGGAATTATAGAATGTGAAATTTGGACCCCATTCAGAAGTAATTGGCCTAGTGGATGAAAAGCAATGAGTTTAAAAGACTGGATAAATGTGGATGTTCGTGTCTCATTGCGAGGACTTCTTCACGAACTGTTAATTTAGGAATTAGACTTACTGTCGTCCAGTGAAACTGTTGAAATCTCTGAAAATTGTAAAACAAGAATTGTTCAATGTGAGATAAGATGTAGCACATTTTTGCCGCACGGTCTAGGTCAGGGCGGGGGAATAACTGTATTTATAAAAAATGTTTCTTTATGTGTATTTTAGCTTCCCTTCAAGTTTGGTACATTAATTCAGTGATACTCTATACAGGGTGTCCACACTTATCGTGGTCCAATGGTTAATTTCTAAACCGTTAGAGATAGACATATAGTTCCAATTTGAAAAATACTTTAAATAAAGGGGAGAATTATATTTTATGTTTTATGAGTCACTAAATATATCTCTGAAAAAAATACGAATTCTAACTTTTTATACGGTCCCCCGGTCCTATTAGTCATATTCAATAAAATATTTTTGACATTCTAACATTTTAAACAAATACAGTCCCACTCTTCTGCGACTAAAACTGAGTGAGTTCTGGAACTTCGAATTTCATTATTTTTAACCAATCAGCGGCCTCGTCGAGCAAGTGCTGCGTATTGATTGGTGGATCGTCTTCAAGACGGCTATTTAAATGGTGTGAAGTGGTCTAAGTAAGAGATATTCAAAACTCCATAACTCGGTCAATTTTAGTTGCAAAAGAGTGGGACTTTTTTTTGTTTAGAATATCAGTGTCAAAAATATTTTACTAAATATGACTGATAGGACCGGGGGACCGTATAAATAGTTAGAATTTGTAACTTTTTCACGAATATATTTATTCACTCACAAAACATATATTATAAATATTTCCTTCATTTAAAACATTTTCCCAATTGGAACTATATGTCTATCTCTAACGGTTTAGAAATTAGCTATTGGACCACGATACGTGTAGACACCCTGTATATAAGTGTATTATAGTATATTTATAAGTACAAGAAAGTGATACATGTTTCAATTCATCAATATATTTAAATTCTAAAATATATATCTTTAAAGTAGTTCTTCAGTTATTTTTAAAACGTATCCTACACTAAAATTAAAAGTGATTTGAAATTCAGACGAATGCTCTTAACATAAGATCGTAAAAATGTCATTTTGCATTTTCATAAAAACTTTAAGCAGAACTTGGTGGATGCTTTTTGTCATTTTACTAAATATCTGTGTAAAAATTTCAGAAAGTACCTTAGCAGCAGAACAGCAGTCCTGAGAACAAATTTGATTTTCATTCAATTTCTTGCATTTCATGACATTCTTATTGCAAAATTCTAAAACACTGTTGCATTTTTACAGATATAAAGTACATTTCTCTTCAATACAAATATATACTTATACTTTTTTTTGCCTAAGGCTTTTCTTTCGAAAGTAAACCTCTTCTCGGAAACAAGATTTTTACTTAAAAAGTTAGAATTTTTATGCACTTCATTTACATACATCTTGGAAATTTTAAACAGAACTCTTGCATTCGTTCATCCAGAATATTCTAGTATAAGAAGTGCAAAAGGAAGAAATATTCTAAAATGTTAGAACCTGCTATCTTTTATTCTGAAAGATAATAATGGGAAAACGAACACAAAAAATTTATATTACAGAAAATGTTGGCTCTAGTCGATGAAAAAGTTAGTGGACATATTTCACTCTGATAACAATTGCATTCTATACGGGACTTACAAATTTATCTATTCAAAATTCAACGTGTATGTATGTACGTTTGTTCGTATGACTTCGGAAGGCTGGTTCGTTTTGATAAAATTCAGGTGCACATACTCTCAGTGGTCAATTTAAATTAATGAAGGTATACCAGTCCAAATCCACCCCCTTCTGGGGAGGGGGTAAGGAGTTCGAATAATACAACAAATAGACGACTTGCATGATAATAGACATTTCCATCTATAAAATCCCTTTCTTTAAAATGTATATTTATAAATTATTTAGTATAAAAATCTAGATAATTTTATAAATATACTAGCTGGCATAAAAAAACTAGATGATAAACAAAGTATTGGTACCTTTGTTGTCGGAATAAAGTATTTTCATCTCTTTATAGTTTTAATGTAAAATATAAATCTATATGAAATATTATAATAAACAAAATCCTTTTGATATCTGAAGTGTTTGATTAAAATGAAACAACAATAAACTCAAAAGATTTTAATTTTCTCACAAGTTGTTAAAGATTTTAAAGAATGATACAAATTTAATTAAACATTTTGGTATTTCAACTTTATTTCAACCTACGGTATTCAGCATAAAATTTTTCTATCGTCGCGCTTTATTTTTTAATTAAATGAAAATTTGTCCACGAAAGACTTTTAAAATCTCGTAGTTTCTCAAAATATTTGAGACTGTGCTAAACAATTTTTTAAAACAGCATAAAATTAATTTTTTCAGAAGTTATTAAGAAATTTTTTTAAAGAATGATGGAAAATAGATCATTAAGAATGATACAAAGCAAATCAACATTTGAATCTCTATCACCGTTAAAAGCCGTAGTCAAGTTTTGAATCAATATTCATTTAATAGGAAACCTCAGAAACATTTTGAAGTTAATGGGATATTTTCAATATCAGTAAGATAAAAAAGAAATCTTTAAATTTCTCCTTTCTCATGTATTGGCTATTTTATAATCAATTTACTAAACTGACTGCAATGACAGTTATTTTTCTTGTGAAATGGAAGCACAAATTTTAATTAATGAGAAAAATTCAGACTTGAGATTTTATTGAGGTACTGATGTTTAACAACGTAGAAATCATCCACCTCATGTTGCTACTTTATAATCAATTCCTAAACAATCAATGTCGAGTTATTTCTTGTGAAGTGGAAGCATGATCTTTAATTAATGAAAATTTCAGGCTTGAGCATTTTATTGAAGTCGATGTTTACAACGTAAGAAATCATTCCTCATGTATTGGCTACTTTATAATCAATTTTTGCTGAATCTGGCAATGACGAGTTATTTTCTTGTGAAATGGAAACACAAATTTTAATTAATGAAAAATTCAGACTTGATAGTGAGGTACTGATGTTTAACAACGTATAAAATCATTCCTCATGTATTTGCTACTTTATAATCAATTTACTAAAGAATCTGGGTAATGTCAGGTTATTTTCTTGTGAAGTGGAAGCATAGATTTTAATTAATGAAAACCAGGCTTGACATTTTATTGAGGAATTGATGTTTAACAATGTAAGGAAATCCTTCCTCATGTATTGGCTACTTTATAATCAATTTACTAAACGAATCTGGGCAATGACGAGGTTATTTTCTCTGTGAAATGGAGCACAAATTTTATAATAAAAAATTCAGGCTTGAGCATTATTAGTACTGATGTTTAATAACTTAGGAAATCCTGACCTCTGCTGAGTAAAGACTCGAACCTTTGCAAGCTGTTGGCACATGATTCACAATTTCAGCCTGACATCATTGAAACGTCACCTACCAAGACAGGACAAGGATTGAAGAGGCATGATACCAAATCTATTTTTTCTATTATGCGTGAGATCTGTATTCCGTTATGACAACAATTATACAACATTCTTAGTCGCTCACACTGATCTATGTCATAGTGACGAAGAGAAATTGTATCTCTGAAAGGAATTCAGATAGCTACTCACGCGTCTCGTTATATTGGGCGATTATTTTTGTATTTCTGAATATTGCTGAAAATGGCGCAAATTTCTACTATTCTAGGTTTCCTGGTAGATTTTCTGCCTTAAATGGAAAACATAATCCATTTCTTCAAAATTCGAAATACTATTACAACGGATTCCGAGACTACCACTTTGACGATTTTACACCCGGAAAGGGGTGTCAGACAATGAGTCATATGAGCGCATTTCCGAGCTCTTTGTTAGATCACGCCTCAGTAAAATAAACATCACCCTCATTCATTTCCTATTTTGATGAAAAAACAATCGTTCGCCCGGATGCATGCGCAAAAGCGCGGAGGTGGTTTCAGATCCGTTGTAATAAATAAAAATGAGATAAGAAGGGGTTAAGTTTGAATATTCATGTTCAATTTCCATTATGAGGAGGGATAAAATATCCGTTAATCAGAGTAGAGGAACACAGTTATTAAATAAAATGCAAAATACTTAGAAAGTATTCATAAAAAAAGAAGAATAGAAAAGAAGAAGAAAGTGCTATGTGAGAACAATTTCATGCGAACAGGTCTAACGATAGGAAAAGCGATGTGTTGTTCCATGACCGCCGTGTTTTTATGAGACAAAGCAGGAGGAGGCCAACTTGAACTACTTTACTAAAACGATCTGATAACACGCCCGCACTGCATTTAGTTTTACATATTTGTATTTTATAATTTCTGGCATTTTCTTTTTGTTACTGTAAGAATATTTCTTGAGATCTAAAAACGCACATTTTAAACTAAATTTTCGTAATTAAAATATATCCTTAATTATTTTCTTGTGCACTATTGTGAGCACTTATATGATGTCTCATATTATTAGTTGCAGTCGAGTATTCTTCTTTAGTAGAAATTCCGGTTCTTAGCTGAAATTTTATATCGAATTAAAGAAACTACAAAAGGCTTTTAAAGTCCCATCTATTTTCTCAACAAGCAAGAACAACAACACAATTAAAATTTTTACAATAGAGATTTACACAGAGAAAGCGCACCTATTTATAAATAATTTGTAAAAAGATTTATCAAATTACGTCTTAAAACATTGACAGAAATAACTTTCAAAACTGCAACCTCACCATCATCAGTTCTCTGTTAATAATGTTTTTTTATAAAAACATCTATTATAGGAGCTCTTCCGGCATGTCTCAGAAAAAAGCTGCAGGTGATAAAATAAAAAAACATCGATTGAAAACAGTGTTTGAAAACAATTTTCAATAATTAAAATTAAACCGAATGCTGCTGGAAATGAAATTTGTATGATTACAAAGTTAATTTTTTGATCCTAACAAGACGATATTAAAAAAAGGTAATAATATGTTTGTAATGGCGATAATATGGCAATACGTAACTGAACGAAGTACAG
>BGPR01016058.1:0-35427 GCA_013235015.1 Araneus ventricosus
AAATTACTTCATTCAGTTACGTATTTATGTTTGTGTGGTTGTAGTTTGAAACTATTCTTTAATTTGGAAAATTAGAAGGTGAGGAAAAGGAATCATGCATATGCTTTACGCTTTCAATTTTCTTCACCCAGCCATTATTTGAATTCTTACAAAACTTAAGATTTACGTGTTTTTTCTAGGAAGTTTATTGAGAACCTGTTTAGTTTTATACATACATGTTGTTTGTGTGGTTGTAGTTTCGAAACTATTCTATTTATTTTGAAAAAAAAAATTAGAAGGTGGGAAAAAGGAATCATGCATATGCTTCACGCTTTCTATTTCTTCTTATGCATTCTTTAATTCTTATAAACTTCGAAGTTTACGTTTTTCTTCCCCAAGAAGTTTATTGAGACCCTGTATTTTGAGATTTTTTCACCTCCCATGTATTTGTTTGTGTGAATGTAGTTTTCGAAACTATTCTGTAATTTGGAAAAAAATTAGAAGGTGAGGAAAAAAGGAATCATGCATGTGCTTCATTCACGCTTTCTATTTTTTCTTATGCATTCTTTAATTCTTACATACTTAGAAATTTACATTTTTTTCCCCAGGAAGTTTATTGAGAACCTGTATTTTGAGATTTTGCCACCTCCCATGTATTTGTTTGTGTGAATGTAGTTTTCGAAACTACTCTGTAATTTGGAAAAAAATTAGAAGGTGAGGAAAAAAGGAATCATGCATATGCTTCAAGATCTCTATTTTTTCTTATGCATTCTTTAATTATTACAAACTCAGAAATTTACGTGTTTTTCCCCAGGAAGTTTATTGAGACCCTGTATTTTGTGATTTTGCCACCTCCCATGTATGTGTTTGTGTGGTTGTAGTTTCCGAAACTATTATGTAATTTGGAAAAAAAATTAGAAGGTGAAGAAAAAGGAATCATGCATATGCTTCACGCTTTCTATTTCTTCTTATGCATTCTTTAATTCTTATAAACTTCGAAATTTACGTTTTTCTTCCCCAAGAAGTTTATTGAGACCCTGTATTTTGAGATTTTTTAACCTCCCATGTATTTGTTTGTGTGAATGTAGTTTTCGAAACTACTCTGTAATTTGGAAAAAATTTACAAGGTGAGTTTGATTTTTCTCTGATTTAATCGAAAATGAATCGTATAAGGAAGATATAATAAAAATTAAAACAAATTCATCAAAAAAATAGTCCGTAAATTTTGGGAATAGTTATACTTGAAATCAATAATTGATTCACTGCATTATTTATTAGTCTGTAATAAATAAAATTCGATTTTTAAAAGTTCATTTTAAAAATTTATCACTGATTTAAAGGGGATAAATTAAATTTTAAGACGACAAAATATTCGTTCATTACTATCAGCTATAGATTATATTAGATGTAATCAAATTAGTACTATATGCAATACTGTTATGCAAATAAATACCATAAATCTTTTTAACTTTCTAAACTTGATTTTCGTCTTGTGTACATAATATGTTCTTTATATAATATACTGTACGTACTTCAGAAACGAAGAGTTCTCTTATATAAAACAGCGTTAATTCATTTTCACTTAATAAACAGATTCTGTTGAAATAACGGAAGTATTATTGGCTGTGCCATACTATGAAAACTTTTGTTTACCAAGTATTATATTACCTAAATAAATATGTTTATGTATTTTTCTCGGACAAAAATACTTGCTTTAAAAACCAGATTTATAAGATGTTTCCTAGCGTTAAAAACCTTCAAGTAGTTCCTTTAACTGACTATGAAAACCTATTTGTTATTTCAGTCGCTTATAATCAGAAAATATTGAAAATTATATTAACGTTATACTATTCAAAAATATGGATAAATATCAGGAAAACGTAAGTAGAAACATGTTGCTATTCTACTTTCTCGAGAAATATTGAAATATTTCTCCTTCTATATTGAAGCTAATGGAAAACTGCTAAAGCAATGATTTTTCACTTGAAATGCTCACATTTAAATTTATCTCTTAGGAACGGATATTATGTAATCATCTTCAATTTTAATTTTCTTTTATTTTTGATTCAGAATTATTTATTTTTATTATTTTTACCCTCTCCGAATTTAATATTCATTTTAAGCTGGACTTCAAAAGGATATATTTCTTACCTTATCTCAATAGATTTTTTTGGAAATGATTGCATTGCCTCAATGTTTCCGATTTAAATATTACTTAGAAAAGCATTTCGCATTAGTATTATTTATGTAGAGACCGAATCCATTTTTTTCTATAAAAACACAAACATTATTTAAATAACTAGAATACTTGATCCAAATTTTGAATTTATAAATTATATTGGCCGGTGAATGTTATGAATTACGTAAACAACATATATAGTATGATTTTAAATCGATTGAGGTTTAGATTATAGTTTTAAAAGAATTTTTTTGTATCCTCAATGTTTGCCTTTATTAAGGCTTAAGAAAAAGCATCTTTAAATGTTATTGCTATGCCTCAATTTGAATTTAAGGATTCTATTATTCCTTTTTCTAGTAAAATTCGAAAATTTATGCGACGAAAAAAATGTTTTTTTGAAATCTTTTATTTCAAAAAAGTTTAGCGATCTGCGCACATTTGAAAAATAACCATTGTCTAAAATGTGATTACCCAAATAAATCTATTTTAAAACTGGAATTTCTGAGACCATACGTCATTTTCCACAAAGACATTTCATACTTACGTAAGCTACGGTATGTAATAATGATAACTGATGTATTGAATAATATATCGTCTGAAGCAAATGAAAAATATTTTTATGGTGCATTTATTGTAAGAATTTATGCACCATATAAAGTAATCCAATTGAATCAACAGGACTACTCTTCGTTGATTTCTATAATTTCATGATTTATACAACAAATTACGGATATTATAGACAGACTGTAGTAAAAAATACAGCGGATTTTGAATTTTTAAAAAATACTACTATGTTTTTAATATAGATCATTTTAAAACTGTCAAAATACCATATGTTTTAGATCATGTGAAGATATTCCATGAAACTTCGAATATCTAAACATCTTCAAATAAAATTGTGTTCAAATTAAGTTTTATTTGTCATTTTTAATTGACTCGTAGTCCCAATATATATTTGCATTTAACAATAATAAAAATCGCGAATTTTCTTTTTAAAGAAAGAAGACATGCACAAAATATACCTTGCATGTACTAACGCACAAATAAGCCTTAATACATATGAGATAGATAATGTTGTTTCCAGAATATCTAACAGACTTTCACACTTAGTCATGGCAATTTAATAATGATAACCAGGCAAAAATAATTACCTTAAAGAATAATAAATTAAATGAAGAGATGTGCTATTTATTGATAACAACAGCAATAATAAAGTACAACTTCCAATGTTAATACATCGACAAAAATCCTAAAATGTTACAAGTATTTCAAAACAAATAATATCCTGTAACGAGGACTCTATCAAACTGTTCCATTCACATAAGAACACCATTTCTTGAAGAAAATCAACGAAAAGTAAAATAAAATTAAATAAGTTAATTTTAAAATAACGCATAGAATGAGCTGATTTATTAATATACATAAATTCGTTAAGGGGACATACGACTCTTAAACCTCGAAAAAATGGTTTAAAACTGTCAAATCCGATACATTATTTCTCTGAAACAATGCAATTCACAAACTCACTTTTTTACAGAAAAATATCTGTCATTTCTTTCATAGTACACACATTTTCACACCTTCATATTGGTATGTATTTATTTGAGAGAGATAAATATGGGGATAATTTTTGGAGAAGAAATGAGATAATCACCTTGCGCGCATGATTACGGATAAAATATGTATCTAAACACAATATTTTGGGTATCTAAGTAAACCAAACAGTCTGTTTAAGAACCTTAACAACAATTTTTGTAACATTTAAATTTAATTTCTATTTTATATACCAATTTAAAATAAAAATACTTAAAATTAAATTTTTTATACTAACCCCCCCCCTTCCCCCCAAAAAAACCTTCGTTGGAGAAATATGTATCCAAATGTGGTTCAATTTGTAGAATATAGCAAAATACATATTCGGTAAAAAGGTTATGTAAAAATATTCAATAGTTCTTGAGATATCGTGCGCGCAATATAAAAAAACACATTTTGAGATATAGAGCTTTAAAGATTTGGAGTATTCAACGTTTATGTTGAAGAGCGATACATTTTCCTTCATAACTTTCATAATTATAGGAATTTTTTAACGCGAATTGTTTTAAATTGTTCAGAAAAGACAGGAAAAGAATATATATTTTTTCATAAAATCGTAACAGTCGTATGTCCTCTTAATAATTTTTAAAATTTCACGTACATTTTTATCAACGAAACGCACATAAACCTTCAATGCCTTTCCCTACAATTAATTTTACACGAAATCTTACACGGAGGTCCGCTTTAAGATTAACAAAGATGAAAAACGTATGTCCCCTTAATAATTCTAAAAATTTCGCGTACATTTTTATCAACGAAACGCACATAAACCTTCAAGGCCTTTCCTTACATTTAATTTTACACGAAATCTTACACGGAGGTCCGCTTTAAGATTAACAAAGATGAAAAACGTATGTCCCCTTAAAAAGTTTTGCATTTTTATCAACGAAACGCTCATAAACCTTCAAGGCCTTTCCCTACATTTAGTTTTACACGAAATCTTACACGGAGTTTCGCTTTAAAATTAACAAAGATGAAAAAAACCTTGACTTTTGCGGATGATAACCACCAAAAGAAATAATAATAATTGGGCTATTTATTCTGATGCTGCGAGATGAAATCCATTATGTGTTCGCTACGTGAAACCTTAATATCTACTTTCCATTCTCTTCCTCCACAAAGGAGGAGATCAGTGAAGTAGTAAAGAAGAGATCTCATATTCTTACCTCAGAGCATTGATGAGATGTACTGGCAAATAACAGAGCCCAAAAATGACCACGACGGCGATTAGCATTTTGGCGGCCTTTCTTCGGGACTGTATTTGACCTTCACAGCTCGGATTGGCCTGGATGAGTCGAACGGTGGTTCCATTTTTGCCGTTTTGCTTCGAAACAGCTGTAATGAAACCTTATATGTATTACTTACAGTCCTAATGTCTTTTCTGTCACCTAAGCAAAGAGAAAGATTTTTGAAAGATAGTGAGAAAAATATTTCATTGTAAAGGTAGAAGTTGCAAGAAACAGGGTAGCCATTGTTAGGATTTATGGACTATTTCTGGTTTATCAAGAATTCTTTGGTAGAACTTCCTGGTATATAAGGAGGTTTGAAACATCAGAGTAAAATATTCCATAGTTTAGGAATGCTGATGCTGTTGCTTAAATGAAAATGCTTTTCTGATGTATCTCGTAAAGGACTATCAGGACGGAGTAATTTAAGAAATATCAAGCATGAATCGGAACACAGATATTATGAAATTCAGAGAGATATATCTGAGAGTAACCTATTCACTACTTTCGAAAAACTGATTTTTCACAAGAGACAGAAGAATAATGATAGCTGACAGAAGAATAATCACTTCTACCTTTGCGACGATATTTTTCTCACTATCTTTCAGAAATATCTTTCCTCTTATGTTATAATAAAAATTGTATGGAAAAACTTTGAACTTTTTTTAATGTGATTATGTTCAGTTTATCCTGTTGTGTTGGTAAGGGATGTAAACGACAGATTTTAACGCTTAGCATAAATTTTCTCAGAAACCACTTCATGACAGTAATATTAACGTTCATATACCAACAATGACTTTTGCAAGCACAGTTAAAGATTCTCACTAAAATGTTCAATGATCTAAAAATGAAATCTAAAATATAATAACTGAAAATTAAGCAAATTTAAGATTATGAAAACAATTACAAAATACAGGGTAAACCAATACTCCTTGAAGCATTTCAAAATTTAATAAAAGAATCAAAAAATTATGATATCAGTGTGCGGTTTTCACTAAGTTGTATTACGCGGCATAAAGTGTTTTTTTTGACACGAAGAATGATTCCACGGTCTGCACATAGATAGCGCTCGTGATACAGCATTAGCTTAGTAAGGTTGGCTTCCAATTCGTCATTCTATGTAAGTGTGACGATTCCAACGGAAAGAGCAAACTTTCCAACTCGGTTGGTGCTTTGAATCAAAGTAGATATTTAAGTTCAAAGAAAGTTTCGTACTACATTTCATAAAGGGAAGGAAAGGAACTCACACCGACCCGGCCGCATAATACCAACCTTTACAGGAATAGGGACAATGGAGAAATTTCGAGCGTGCTGATTGGTTGTTTCAGCAGCGTCACGTATGATGTCATAAACTTACTGTATAGTTACATTATAGTGGTGATCAAAGTACATTTAAAGTTTATCCTCTGATGAATACGAATTATCACCTGAAAATACGATTTTTAAACGAATTTTACTAATGAAAATACCTTTGTTATTTCCAATGAATTTCAATCTTTCTACAACAGATTTGAGCTTGACAGAATGGCTTGAAATACTGAGTGTGAAACAAAATAAATAGTGGTGCCATCTCTGAGCAAAATATGATAACTCCTATTTTTAATTAAATATCTAAAATTTTCTTTTTAAATTAAAATGCAGTCTTTCATTCGAATTTAAATTGAAAGCCATTAATTTTCCATGTAAATATTTTGCAATGTCAATTATTTTATAATTTCTGACTTTCAATTTTTCAAACTTTTTTTCCTATTTCTTCCTGATATTACAATTTAAGTAATAAAAAAGGAAGTGATTCATTTAGACTTTTCGTTTTGAGAAAAGGATATCGTTAATAACTAGACAATTTTTCAATTTATCTTCTGATCTGAAAACTTTATGAATTTTTTAGTACATTTTTATTCCTTAACTGGAACTTATCACTTACACATGATCACTCTTTCTCCCTCATACATATATAATATTTAAGGTATCTGTGTGCAGTTTCAAACTACTGCTCATTATTAAAATTGAAAAGAGAGCCCTGATAATTAAGGGAAGGTTTCAAAAGAAAAACAAAAAAGGTGATACTTTTTAAACTTTTGTATTTCTTATGCATTTTTTAAATTAAAACTTCAATAACAAGTAATAATCTGACGTCGTACGTGACGCTGCTGAAACAACCAATCAGCACGCTCGAAATTTCTCCATTGTCCCTATTCCTGTAAAGGTTGGTATTAAGCGACCCGGCTTACCGGAAAGGGTGTAAGGCCCTTAGTGGGACGGTGGGGAATAATAATAATTGAATAGAGGAAAAAACGGGAGAGAGAGAGAGACTGCCGTTAGAACGAAAGGGAACAATTCCCCAGTCTCCAGGGACAAGAAGAGCTCGGTGGATTTAGAAAACATAAAAATATAAGCCCGTATTATACAATAACTTATATAACAATACACCAAACTATTACACATACTACACCCAAAAACAGGGGTGGAATTTAAATACATCTCAGAATAATCCTGAGTAATTACATTATTACAAAATATCAATTTAGAATATGAAACCAGTCAAAATAAAGAAAATTCACAAAACTGTGTAGCTGGGGAGAAATAAAGAACACCCCTTCCCCCCGCCCGCCCCTTTATAAAAACATTTTTTTCCCTTTCATTCCAGAGGCACTTTAAAATCCATATAGAAAAACTGATAAAAAAATTAACTCACACAAAGAAACCCACAAAAGGGCAGTTTTATTTTAACAACCTCACTCCCACGAAAAACGACACTTCACATTCCAGAACAAAATGTCACTGAAAAACACATAAAAATGTTTTCAAGAATTCAAAAAAATCAAAGTTAATATATATATATATACAGGGTGTTCATTAATTATTGTCGGGGTTTCCGTACCTCATAACTTTCGAATAATAAATATTACGCACAAACCGATTACGTATTCGTAAATTACAACTCAAAGAATTTTACGTGGCAACAATGCGATCTTAGCGCATTTGCAGTCTGGGTAATTATGACGTCATAAATAAAAATGGCGACCGAGCAAGAAAAAGCAATGTGTGTTTTGTGGTTTTTCGAAACTAAATCAGTCATAACTACTCAACGTCGCTTCAGGACCACGTACAAGAAAGATCCTCCTTCGGATAATTCTATCAGACGCTGGTTAACACAATTTCAGGAAACTGGTAGCGTTCTACACCGAAAGGGAGCGGGAAGACCGAGCACTTCGCAGGAAAATGTTGATCGCATCCAAGAAACGTTTACTCGCAGTCCACGAAAATCAACGAGACAAGCAGCTGTGCAATTACATATGCCGCATACGACGATATGGAACGTTCTCCATAACCGCCTTCAGAATTGTTACTGCGACCCAAAATGTTACCCCACAAATACTGGAGAACACTTGGAGGGAAATCGAATTTCGTCTCGATGTGTTACGAGCCACGAAGGGCAGCCATGTGCAAATTCATTAATCTTTTTACTATCATTAATAAAATTCTTTGAGTTGTAATTTAAGAATACGTAATCGGTTTTTGCGTAATATTTTTTATTCGAAAGTTATGAGGTACGGAAACCCCGACAATAATTAATGAACACACTGTGTATATATATATATATATATATATATATATATATATATATATATATATACATTTCATAAAGATGTTCCTTGTCGGAACAACATATTGCCATGGTACCAAAAATTTTTGAGATTGGAAGCGTGTTGGACAGACCAAGAAGTGGTAGGTCACATACGTCAGATGATGATGACGAACGAATCCGCTAAATGTTTATTCGCAGTCCTACATAGTCAACACGAAGTGCTTCACGGGAATTAGGAATTGCACGAACAACAGTACATCGATACTGTTTTATGGTACAGACTTCTATTAAAATCAAAATTCTGATTTCTTAACAATTTATTTATGGCAAAAAAAACTTTATGGAGCGTAATGCTATTTAGGGAAAACCGCACACTGATATCACATTTATTTATTTTTTTTTATTAAATTTAAAAATGTGTCAAGAACTTTCGGTTCGCCCTGTATTATTTATACGTCAATGGTTAGAAAGATGCTGCTACTCTTATTATGGTCTATTAGAATCTATCATTTGGATTAAATAGATTCTGGACTAGATAGGATTTTCAAGCTACAATTTTCTTTTATCCCATCACTAATCTGCTTGTACGACCAAACATTCAAAATGTGCAATAACAGTTTTCAACACATTTTGTTGTATACGCTGGCATTTTGTGCATAATATATTGTTTTTTTCTATAGCATGGTATTTGAAGAAGCTTACCAGCTATCTGGTATTTAAAAAATATCCATAAGTTTTTTGAGAATAAAATAACGATTACATGAAAGTAGTGTAAACTTTAAACTTTTCAACATTATGTCCAGCCTCATTAAGGTAATTGTCATATTCCATTATCAGTATTTTCAAGTCTTATTCAGAGAAAGGTGACATAGGCGAAAATAACCACTTTTCGCGAACACAGGAGGGTGAGAAATTTTCAACCTAAAATAGCGATATGTTAAGGTTCCTATTGAATAATAGCTTGTATCTATTCCAAAAAGCAGAAGTTAAAGAACACCAAATAAAGACGAAATGCAATAAGAATTATCTAGAGAAATAAGAAAGTATTTTTTAACTTTTCATTTATTGCGAATACTTGGGATCATAAATACTTTGAATTATTGTGCTGGTCTCTGAAAACTTCGCTGGGCAATCCAAACCGGAGGAAGAGACATGAATGAACAATCCTGGAGTTTTTCTGCATCATGATAATATTCAACCACAGTTTAGCGATGACACATAGAATGAGCAGTTTGGTTCTTAGCTAAAGAATAATCCATCTTATAATCCTGTCCACCAACCACTTGCACCTTGAGTAATCCTTTGGTATTCGGCGCTGCAATGATGATTGCGTAAGAAATACTGTAGACACGTCTTTATCTTAACTGACGTAAACGTTCTTGCAGCGAAGAATAAAAAAAACCCTGGATACTAGATATGGAAATGTCTTAATAATGATTGGAGTCAATGCAGGAAAGTAATTTATTACAGATTATTTCATCTAGTCATAGAATTATTCTATTAAATATTATATATATTTTTACTTTCTCGTATACGAAGCAAACAAAGACAAAGTATTGTAATCGTCAAAAAATTCGAGCTCGAAATTTTGACGAACCTCCACGTTTTAGACCTCTCTGAATCAGAAAAACACAATTTTGGAATTATGTCTATCTGTGAACACGATAACTCGAAAGCTATTAGAGCTACGGGGGTGAAATTTGGTATGTGGTCTTTAAACATAATTTGTAGGTTTCTATCACATTTTGGACAAAATCCGTCCACGGGAAGTCTGCATGTCCGCGGTCATGCGAACACTATAACTCAAAAACTTGAATAGCTAGATGGATAAAATTTGGTACGCAGTTTTATCGTCATGAATGTAGGTCCGTATAAAATTTTGGGCCAAACCCGTCAACGGGCTGACTATCTGTCGGTCTGTATAATCGCATACTTGTTCACTTTTGAAACGAACTCCATGCGCATGCGTACTGTAGCAATCTCTGGTAGAAATGCCTGTGCACGCGGAAGGATTACGCCACTTTGTCCTTGAGACGGTAAGAGTGGAAAATCGGTTCGCATTTAATCGCTACGCATCTCTCTGAATTTGGTTCTTTACGTAAATATTTTACAATCACTATAATCTACAATCAGAAACGTTCTGATAGTCTTTGGATTCTGAGTTACAGTAGGTTCGAATTTTTTTATCCACGCGGGGGGAAGGGAAATGACAAATTTTTGAGCAGTATACGAGAAAGTTTCGGGGGGGGGGGCCCCCCCCCGGGTTTAAGATATGGCCCCACGCGGATGATAACCCCCTAGCGGTCCTCCTTTTGGATATTTAAAATATTAAACGACTGAATATATATTTAAATTCTGAAAAATTAATGCAATGGAATAATAAACACGAGGGAAACAGCACCTTTTTGGGAAAGTATACGAGAAAGTTTAGGGGAGACCACTTTCGCTGGTTAATCATGAAATACCCCTTTCTCTCCACATGCTTCATATATTTTTAAGAACACATATAGCTCAAAATCGAAACCAAACATTATAGCTTTGGGTTACATTTTGATTAACTGAAAATAAAATTGATTGTTGATTAACTTAATAAAAAAATTGCATATTCTTACTGCTACGACTTGGGTGATGATTGGTTTCCGATGACCCCGGTATATTTTTGTTCCACAGCACTCTAGCAATCTGGTAATAGGCTACTGCCATCAACAGAAACGGGACGATGTACAAAAAGAATAGCAGAAACAGTTGATAGATTCTGGTGCTGCTTTCACTCCATGTGTAAGTGCAATCCGTGAGGTAGATTGTGTCCAGCGGAATGGGGTGCCTTCTGGTGTCCAGCACTAACGCTTCAGGAAGGACCACGAGGATGGACACCAGCCAGATGAGGAGGATGTTGGTTTTGGCACGAGCTGCTGTGCTCTTAAAGCTAAGCGGATGGCAAATGGCGTACCAGCGGTCGATGGAGATGAAGGTCAGGGTGAGAACCGACACACTGACCGATATACTCTGGAAGAAAAGAAAACTCATATAAAAGTGAAAATGAAAAATAAGCGATAGCAATCATAGCTTGGTGGTACACATTAGACGTTATTTAGATTTTACCTTCTGACTATTAAGCGTTCTCAAAATCTGAGTACAGTTGTCTACGGAGGTTTGCTTACTAATTGATCTGTGGAATGGATTCGTCCGCCCCGTTCCCCCTTTTCTCCTCACTACGGGGTGGTGGGAGATGAATGGAAGGCCTTTCATCTCTCATCTCTCCTCTAAGGGTCCCTTTAATGACCACTCGCCCAACTGCCTTCCTCCCCCCTTTCCGAACAGCAACCGGCCGAAATCCGTCCCACTAATATAGAAGTTGGATGGCCGGTTACGGCTGGCTTAGGAGTCAGAGTGTTAATAGGTCTAATTTTTATCTAGAAATCAAGGTTAAAACAAACTGAAATAAATCTAATTTCGACCCATCTTCTTACTGCTAGATGAAAAATAGATAATGCAAGACAACACCTTTTGTAAAAGATCATGGCTGAAACAAGGAAAGGTGTCACAGGCGGTAATAATGCCATGGCAGATGTAATCCTGAAGGCATGAACATATTGGAAGAGACTCATGCATACCAAGGTACTATAGCCAGGTAAAATGATAGATTTGATCTTTACTTTCAATGTTAATAACTGGAGTAGGAATACTTCGTTTATTATTTTTTTTATAAAAGGAGTTATAAAGCGGAAATCTGATAACACTTCCCTTTCGAATGGAATTAAAATATTTCCCTTTTAGGGGTCTTTAAAGCGATGGAAAATGTTACCATTGACATGCTTTACGACACCTTCAAGACTTCTTTCTAATAAATCATAAGTTGCGAATTCCATCAGGATACAAATTAGTTGAGAGTTAGCCTTAAAATTTAAAAATACAAATTCGCCATTTGTTGGTTTCATTATGCATTTCTTAACTCATTTTAGTCATTTCTTTTTCGAACTAGAAAGCATTATTATAAACTACGAGCTTAAGCAGAATGTACTTGTCGACATATTATCCAGTTGCATGTGGCTAACTAAAATTATTGATGTGTCGAGTTCTTATGCTTGTAGCTATTACAAAAAGAAATTTTAACTGGTGGTGAGTATGTTGTCATGCTGTGTATGTTTCTCCAGCATTTATCGTGTTTAAAATTCATCAAATCAATTTCATGAAGTAATGTTTATTAGATAATACAAACAATCAGCGAAATTATTTATTTATGACAACATGCAATAATATAAAGAAACTGTAAACTTGGACGCTTTTCTCTGAATATGGACAGTAATATATAGTTCTCTAAAGAAGAGAATAAGCAGAAGATTAGACTTCTTAACATCCAAGTATGCGATTAACCTAATTTCCTGTTCCCTGATAGATATACGTGTTTTACTCCAGAAAAAGTGATTATTATACACACAAATCATTCCTTATCTTTGTCTGAAGACGCTTAGTACTTAGTAATATATCGTATAGTACATATATATGGAAATTTCCACAAAATATTTCAAGACTCTATCTTGAAGAGAGAAAACATCTTAGAGAATAAAATACATTTGGATCAAGAAAAATAAAAGTCTGAGAAAAATGCATTGAAAGTTTGTAAAGTTATAAAACAAAAACCAATAATGGTTGCTGAGATCTAATTTTTAATATGTTATATCCCAACTTAACAAATGCACTAAAACACTATTTTAATTCAATATGATTGAATATATTTTTTCTTATTCAAAATATTCAGCCATTAGTCTGCCATCTTTTCAGAACATCATGTGTCTGAGCAACTCGAGAACGTTTCGGTCGTGGCATTTTATCAACAGAAAAATTAATAAAAAAACAACAAAATATAAAACTACAAAGATTCTCAATAAAAAACATTTTGGGTAAAACTAATATTGGTCTTAAAAAGTTATTTCCATGAATATTATTTAGGTAATAATAAGAACTCAAAAAGAACGCAGAATATAAAAAAAAAAAAATTTGAGTAGTGAGTGTTGCAGTTAATAACCATTTCAACTAAGGAATTGGTTTATTCAAAAAATATTTTTAATTAATTAATTTTTAGAATGGAAAAACGCTTCAAAATGAAAACAAAACTAAAAATTCCCCCTCGAGAGTCAAATTTGGAGAGTGAAAACAATAAAATAACTTCAAATATCTTTAAAACTATTTGGATATCAGATCTATAAAATTTGGAGTCAATCTTTCCAATCGTATGGACCATCAACAAATATAGAAAAATCGATATTTTTGTCATTCTTAGGGTACTTTGTAGCTTTAAATTCATTATTTTCATTTCACTCTTTTATATATATTTTCATTAACTTTGCTTGAATAATAAAATTAAGTTATATAGTTTAGAATACAAAATACTTTGTAAAAATTCGGTGGGATATATTTAGGCAATAGTTTTACTGAAATGAATTGTTATAACATGAGGCAAGAAATTCAATGTAAGCTCCTTCACAATATGCAAAAAGGAGCAAAGATATAATTACTTAACATCAGCATTATTAAAAATATTACTGTTTAAAGTTAAAGGATTACCGCTATTTATTTAACGAGTTTATATAAGCCGTTTAAAAAAAAGGATTAAAACCGAAACTTTTCTAATCTCTCAATCAAGAAACTAGAAGCAACGAACAAATTGATTTGTTTGCTAAACCATTTTATTACACTCAAGACTCTGCAATACCTAACGGTGCACATTTATACGAAACATCAGTGCAATTATTTTCTTTACCCGGCAAGAAATATTTTAGGACGAAATAAAATTAGAAGCAAAGGCTTCTCATCAATTTTTACGACCGACTATTTCGGAACATTTCTAACTCTCTCAAAGATTGAGTAGACCCCAATTTTTACCATCGTCAGGTAGAAAAAAAAGTTAAATAAAATGGAAAAAATTCCAACCCTGCTTATTTATTTTCGTTGCCAGTAGGTACAGAGAAAATTGGAAATAGCTGTCTGGAAAACGAAAAGAAGAAGCTTTACTATTCGTCGATTCAGTTTCTTTATTTCAGAAGAGACAGCGTTCTCGTTGCACATTTTACCAGTTACACATTTTGCTTGCACTCATATATGCAGTTCGAAAATATACTGTTTTCTTTTAATGGTGAAGGATATTGGGTTTTATTTATCGATTCAATGCATCTAACCACTTTTCTGATGCTTTTGTTTCAATTCTTCAGTCTGAAAAAAAGAATACCTTGAAAAATGTTGCAGACATTGATGTCTTCTCTCTTTGTTGAAAATGTTCCAAGTAGTTTTAAAAGCCTAAACAAGGTATCAGCATTCAACTTTCCTGGAAAAAGCCGTAACATGATGCAAATTAAAATAGAACTATTATTATTTTCATCAGAAATAAATACTTGAATTTCAGGACATAACAAAGAATATTGTATTTTTATATGAATGAGTGATTGTTTTAAACAGAAAAATTACGGATAAATTCATTCATTTTTTTATTGAAACCAATGCAGTTTGGAAAGTATGAAATTGAAGATCATATTATTAAGACAAGTCAGTATCGAATAGATGTGGTTCCTTTTCAAATAACTTTCAAAGATTTGTATTTGTCCGTTTAACAAAAGCAGTTTTACATGACTTCACTCCCCTCACTTTTTCTAAATGTTTGCTTATGGTAGATTCTAACCAACATGATAGTTATACTACGGTTGTTAGACCAACACGGACTAACCAGTTCTGCAGGAACAGTTAGTACATGACCTACTGGAACATGTTGACTAACCAACATGTTCCTCTAGATCAAATCCTACAAGAACACTGTTCATTACAATACTAATCATGCACCTTGCAAAAAAAATTGGCTGAAATGGAAAGGTGGATAAAAAAAAAACCTGGTAGGTTGCGTGTTAGACATATAAGCATATTTCCTTCTATTTATACGTGAGCATTTGTAGAAACGTTCACTACTCCAAACATTCGCCACCATTTTTTTAAAAATTACTGAGAACGTATTATGTGTTTTTTTTATAATTCATGAACTATAACTCTAAGAGAGAAGTTTTCATCTGCTATTATCTACAGTATATTCCATTCAAAAGTTCCCATGAGAAGAGAAGTTTCTTATCGTAGGGAGAGATTTTGTTAACCTTTTAACACACATCTTACAGCAGAAATAAGAAAAAATATTGACACATCATCTTCAAAATGTAGGAGGAATTTTTCACAATATTAAAAACTAGAAAATAATGGTAATCTTTCTGGTATGATGGTTGCGAATTGCCTCTTCATTCGAGAGATTTGCCGTCAAATCTGACGTGTTTAAATAGATATATATGCGAAAGAAGTGTTTAACATTGATTGAAAACAAATAAAATAAACATATGTATTATGAAAGGAAATTTGTTTTTATTTACATATTATTTATTAAAAACCGGTTGGTAAACAATATTCAGTGTGAAGTATTTTTCGTTGTTTAACAATTTTCCTTGTACTTCAGATGTCTTTGTGTAAATTTTAACGTTGCCAAAAAATAATATCATATTATATAATCACGATTGCAATAAATAATCAGATGCATCGTGTCGTCCAAACTACAGGCATGATATACCACTGACGTAATTAACTACTTTCTATTAAAAAACGGAAATTAATTTGAAATATACGATTAATATAATTTAAAATTTCTCGGGAACAATTGATCATAGCGAGAAAAATTTTATATGAATGGATAGCAAATTTTATTTCACTATTTTAGAGCTATCAAATTCGAAATTAGAACGACAAATACTCTTTTAAATTTAAAATTACTGAAAATTAGGTTCTCTAACAATGAAATAATGCTCTTTAACGTGTTGCGGTGCTAAGGTGCGAGTTTTATTGTTGGTGACGTCAGAGCGTTACCGAGAGATCTGGGCTACATTATTAGTAATGAGAGCATTTAAATAATTCCTATTAAATAATGAAAAATAAAATAAATTGATGTCAAATACTTTAAAAATTTAGTCTCACAGGAGATAATAAAATATCTACAATGTTCGAATTCTTAATACAGGGTGACAATTATTGAGCTATATGACAAAAAGCCTTGATAACTTTTGAACCGTTGGCGAGATTCAGTTAAAACTTGGCGGTTGAATTCATGGCATGCACACTGTTATTGTTGTTGTTCATTTTTCCTTGAAAATGTCGAAATCCAGCGTTTCTGAACGTATATCGATCGTTCGGCCTACTATTCGAGCAATAACAGCCCGATTGCGGCTCAAAGGAAATTCGCGACCGAGTGCAAGCTGAAGACAACCGGTCCAAGTGTTATAACAACCAAAAATGCGATTGAAGTGTTCGAGAGAACTGGTAGTGTCGATGATTCGACAATTCAGCAATTTTTGCAGAATTTTACTCTTCGTCTGCGCCCCGTCATAGCCGTTGATGGCAAGCATATCGAACATTTCATAAACTAAATCCGAATATGTGTACTTACTTTTAAAATTTGAATAGAATTTCTCAACTGAATAGTTTTGGAAAATTTTATTTTTTATTCCATATAGCTCAATAATTGTCACACCTCATATTCTTGCTTGTGGTTGTGAATAAAAGAGAAATACAGATACACTAGTGTAAAGCGAATGTGCAGAATAAAAGTTTTCCTTTCTTCACAGACTACAGTATTTAGAAATAATGACGTATAGATGTGAAACTAATAGAAACTTTTTTGTTAAACTTTTTCAATTAAGGTTTTGAATGTTATGAAGCATACCCAGTAAAGAGAATTCATAACCGCTAATAATATTGTAAAATAGTCTAGCATTTGAATTTTTCATGAAATGAGAGAAAATAGATGATCTGAAACTTCTCAAATGATATATTAATTTAATTATCAATTCAATATGTCATTATTGAATTGGAAATTCATTACAAACGCTTTTTGAATCTTTTAATTGCAAATTTTCACTATTCACAAAATTCCGAACAACAGTCGATGAAATTCTGTTATTTCCTCCAATTTAAATTCAAATCTAATATTTAATTATATGTCTTTAAATATTTATATGAGTAGAATCGTACATTCGATGGTACATTTGTTCAAATAATTCTACTTCATAACTTTACTTTTATAAAATATTCAACATACTTTTCAAAATAGGAAAGAGAATAATAAATTGAGTGACATTTAAGAATGTTCCACATCAGTTAGAAATAGAGTATTCGAGATGAAGAATAATATGTGGAATTTTCAGAAACAGGATGGGAACTGTTCCATGTGAGCTTAGATCAAAATGTTTAAAATACCTCTTGCTTCAACAGCGTTGAACCGTTCTCAAGAAAAGAATAGTTGCTTTATAATACAATTCTTTCGGGAACCTTACTTCGGCAGAAGGCAGCTTAAACTTATTTCTCATGAAAGGCCGATGTCTTCGGTAGAAAATTCAAATTTCCGCTTCCGCTGATATGAGTCGAGATCAAAGAACGATTCCGAACGCTAAAGATCTTGCGTTTCATTTCCAACAATGAAATATGCGTTTAATGTATTCAGTTTGAAATTGTGCTGTGTGTTCGTTTGTGAAAAATGTCATTTTTGAGGTCTGTAAATAAAACTTGTATAGCACAAATTGTGTATAATGTGTAATTATTGTAATTTAAATTTTATTTATGTCTGACAAAAATAAAAAAAGATAGTCTTCGTTATGTCTCATATTTATATAGTCTCATTATGCCTCATATTTTTATAGTATCATTCTGTCTAATGCGTTTTTAATAGTTGAATGTAAGGATCTAAAATATTAACTTCAATAAGTGCAAATCATTCAGTGTATTTTCATTCTGTTTCATTTCATATGCTTATCCATTTTCTGTGCACTGTTTTCTAGGTAAATTCCATTTCGTTTTTTTGGCTCTTGTAAAATTAATACTTTCCACTTACCATAAATTTAATAAGTTGCAATTTTCAAGTTAGTTTACATAATTAAATTAATAATATTATCATGATCGGCAAACAAGCTAATCTCCGAAGGCGGCTGGTTTATAATTAAATTCATGTTCATTGTTTTGCAGTATCACATTTGCACTAGCTACATCAAGAATGCTACTTTTTGTTGTTTTTAATTTAATATATAATAATCATTCGTAAAATCTAATTATTTATCAAGTAATTCAAATGTTCAGATCGTAATTTAGATAGGTATTTGTGTACGATGAAGAAACCTCGTTGGTGACAAATAAAATATTATATAATGTATTAAAATAGCGTATACCATTCTACATAATAAAAATATGTTTAGTATATGTATTTTTTTCAAAATTTAAATCTTACCTTGCCCTAAATTTAGTGGTAATACTGCTATATAATTACTGAATTGTCGTAAAGAAATTATTTCTTCAAATAGGAATTAGTATAAAAAGTATTTCTTCCATAAATAATTTACTTCTTAGTATTAGGCAGACAGTGTATTGAATGATATTGAGTAGATAATTCCTATTTGGAAGTATTGGAAATTCTTTATTTCGATTACTTTTATCGTTAGAATTAATTCCCTTACCAGTAAAATATTTGTCGCCATTATGTTTTTCTTTATTCTTTGATGATAATTGAGCCATATTGTGGCAATGGAATACAATTAAGTAGTTTGTTTGAAGTTGACAATGCATCACAAGTCAACTTTAAAAGTACTAAGCGGATTTAGAATTTGAAGTTTTTAGTTTTTGTTTATAATGCATATATTCTTAATTGTTAAGTGAAAGATGGAAAATACTTTACTGCTTTTCCACTTAATATTTTTCAACTTATTTGACATTGAATTAATATTACAACTTACATCTATTAATAACAGTTATAAAAATTAGCATTATTTCTTACTAGAAGTGTAATAAGTATTTAAGAAAGACATTCTGAAGAGATTCAAGTAATATTAGCAAAAATTACCGAAAAGTCTTTAGGGTTTCGAATTTAGTATTCCACGCTTAACGTTATTTACAAATAAGAAAATTCTGGACGCTCTTTATTACCATTTGCTTATATATATTGACTTATAAAAATCATAGGGATTCTTCAAAAAACTATACAATTTTTTCGTTAATTCTTTTATCACTTTCAACTTATTCGATAACGAAGGCAAAATCTTCATAGCACAGTAAAATTCACATTACGATTGACATCTTATTTTTGTTTTGGAAAAATAAATGTTTTTCAGTTGCACATGTTTGGAGGAAATTCAAAAGGTTTAAATTTTAAGTTTCGGGTGTTATTAAAGATTGATATAATTTTATGGCACTCATATGAAATTGTTTCTTTCAATCATTTTAAATTTTTGATAATATATTGTTTATAATTTATTTTCTTTCAAAATCAAGTACATTGAGTTTATTTTTAAAAATCAGTTTTACTTTGAAAAAAACATAGATAGCAGCTTTTAAAAATTAAAATGTGTAATAGTGTATGCACTGAGAACGAAAAAATGATGAATTTTATGCCTGAAATTTTGTAAAGGAAGTATGAAATATTGATTTAAATATTGCTTCTATTAAAAAATACCATATTGAAAATAATGGAATATTTGCCTGATAAAAGGAGTTTTACAATGATATGTTAATTCACGAAACGAAAGTTAATTAAAAAAAGAATAAATAAGAAATACAGGAGATTTGTATGAGATCCTTATAAAAAAGAATAAATAAGAAATACAGAAGATTTGTATAAGATCCTTATAAAAAATAAATAAGAAATACAGGAGATTTGTATGAGATCCTTATAAAAAAGAATAAATAAAAAATACAGGAGATTTGTATGAGATCCTTATAAAAAAAGAATAAATAAGAAATACAGGAGATTTGTATGAGATCCTTATAAAAAAAGAATAAATAAGAAATACAGGAGATTTGTATGAAATCCTTATATTTAATACATCTAACAATCGGTAATTAATTTGAAAACATCTTTTGTGTCTGAGGATTGCTAGAATTTGAAATAACTCTGTATTGCATCTCTCTATACATATTTATGGTTTTAAAAAATGTGACTCCTTTATTGTTGCTATTTTGGTATATTTTAAGTGTGTTTTATGTTGTTTTTTCAATTTACGAGAAAATAAACAAAACCTTTACTAAAAAAATCCATAATGCATTTTTTTTAAAAAAATTCTAACGAAAATGCCTCGACTTATTTTGAATATGTTCGATCAGGAAATATTTCTGATGAGATTTCGTAAATGATTCAAAATGAGACAATATCATTCCTTATATAAGCACCTGTATATAAAAGGCCTTTTTACAAGCTTTTATTTATTTTGTATCAGATCCTGTATCTAATCTTTTAATTATTTCATATTAGCACCTATATTCTAAAAAATCTTATCCAATTTCTCTTCCACAACTCATTTGAACTTTATATATGAAAAAAAATGTTTAAGACAGAACTAATTAAAATTTTTCAAAACATTCATTCATTTTAAGGCAAACCCCTCACTGATTTCTTCAAAAGTCAGATCGGACGAAAAACGAAAATTCCCCACAACGAAAAATTTTCCCTCTCGCATACCTTTATCCCTCCAAGGTAGTTTTCTCCCTTTGTGTTCCCGAATGCAATAACCGAGAGAGAAAAATAGAACGTGCTAGAAAGGCGAAGGGTTTTGAGTGATAAAATCGAAAATGGAAAGAAAGGAATAAGATCAACCCTTCGCCGTGTCTTCAGATTTGATGGGCGATTTCGCCAGGTACCCGACCATTTCAACCGAGATAAAAGATCAACAGGAAATGCCTACAGTGGACCTTGGACTTCAATTCGCTCTTGAATGAAGTTCAACAAAAGCGAAAGTTTATAGGATTCAGAAGTATCCTTGGCAAAGCACTCCTGCGCGTATGGAGATTTAACACACCGTTTCGTTCTTCCATGGAGCTTGGCTTGCCAACGTACTTGAGAAAATTTTGAGGTTATGTAGGTGCAGAGGTTTTAAATTCAACGATTCTTTAGAAAGTCAAACAGGACGAAAATATCATAGCGTTGAAAAATTCTGACTTTCAACACAGAAAAGAGCTCAGGTATTCAGTTTTCGTGGCACTATGAATAGATCTTTGATAGCTTTACTGGACACTGGAATGCGCTTATTGGTCATAAAAAATCTGAAATTTGGGATTCCTACCATCTTTTTCAAAGCTTTCTTTTATCAATTTATTCTTGTTTTGGGGGAGTATAATTTATTAATTAATAAATCCTATAATGCGCAAATGATAAATAGAAATTCTGCACTTTTTGATATGAACTATATTAAAAATAACAGAATTAGATAAGACATATAGAAAATGATTATTTTCAAATCATTCTTTTCCGTTCATTTGCAAAAATATTTTAAAGTCAAATTGGTTTTAATGATTGACAGAAAATTACTTCTAATATAATAATTACTTTTTGCTTAAAATTTATTTTATCTTATATTAACTATATTTAGCCCTTTTGGCTTGGTTGAGCTCGTGTTTATTCACTGAAAAATTGCATAAAACAGTTTAATAAGCATATTGTTGCAAAAGTCTTACTGTGGGTGTATGGTGTAAACAGTCCAACACGCAGGATAATGGAGAATGAAGGTTTATTTACAAATATGCAGGAAAATACGTAGCACAGGTACAGGAAACAATAGTTCTTGCACAGATTACCAATGTAAATCGACAACAATTCGCAGGTAATAAAAGTTTAGCACTTTGATAATTAACAAAACAAACGTCAGAAAACAACTAGCAACGACAATAACTGCACTTTCAATAGCGCTCAGCTTACTAGCTCGCACAGCGGATAGGACTCCCAAGACGTTCGCGCTCCAAGGCGATCCCAGTCGATCAACAACAACCTCCGTCGTCCAAGCGCTCTCCTTATATAGTTTTCCCGGCAGACCGTGAAGTCACATGGAATGATCTAGCACATTCGTGGCGTATCTTCTCTCCTAATAGAAAAATCGAGAAGAATCCAGCACCTTTGAGATCCCATATTTCGTCGCCAAATTTGTCGCCAAGGTCGGGGAACCAGACGTGACTGCTGCTAGCCATCCCATACTTATCCCTGTAAAACTCTCTTCCCAATCACAAGACTCACATTGCTGGGAAGCGACTTTCCATGTTTGTAACATTATACACTTTAAGCAGAATTGAAAATTGTTTATCATTTAATTGGAAATAGATAATTTGATTACTTTAAAAAGAACTTATTATTTCTTAACCTACACAGGGTTATTTAAAAGTCCAGAGACAAAATTAAAGGTCATGTCAGACCAAACATACAGAAAAAAACTATTTTACAATAGAACATGGTAATAAAATTCTAGTCATCCATTGGCACATCGTCCAGTATCATCTTCAGAAGTTCATGAAAAGTTATCTCTCTGAGAGCTAGAGGTGATGTGACATAACCAGCTTGCCAGTCAATGGTATGTACGTAGTCTGTAGCTCCAATGGTGTAGTAAATGCAAAGGGCGACCTCTAACAAGGTCTTTTTGCGATTGGATTAAGTAAAAGAAAAGAATATACTAGATAAAAACTACAATGGAATGCACCAGATCAAGTTTAATGGAATACAAATATAGTACAAAAACACAGTTGCATAAAATATGCCATTAAAAGTTGAACAGTTTTATAGTTTGAGTGTTAGTGGGACACAGTACGGAAAACAAATTTTTGTAGTACATTGAGTAAGTATTCGAAGGACTTCTCCGAAGGTATGAAAGCTTCTCATGTTGGTATTCATGCATCAGTACTATAGTAAATTTATATTCACTTAAACATACGTTTAACACTTTCTCTGTCGTACCCTTTTATTTTATTTAATTCAATACAAAATAGATCCTTGCTGAGGTGTCCTTTTGCTATTGCTTCCCCATGCTTTATTACAAAAATTACATGTTTCTGTATGCACACCTACTTTTTCAGTGCAACTTCATACAATTTTGAATCACCTCTCGTATCTGGATTAGGAATTCATGAATATAAATCCATACACATACATATATAAGATCATTCTTTACTGAAGGTGAAGTGTAGTCCATTTTGGTCATGGAAGGGACAATATTTGGCTTAATCTCCTTTTATTCAGGCATTGAGGATATTAGGTTATTTCTTCATAGGTAAAGGATTCAGTTTTTACCTAGCTCCATGACCAGTATTCAAAAGGTTACGCCTGAACGGCGTGTTGTTGTTGTACGCTTACATGCTGACGTGAAAAAGGGGCAGATAGGAATGCGCACAAAGTTTAAGTACCCAGAAAAGGGAATTTCCCCGGAAAAGGCACGTGACTAGAGAAGAAAGTTGTAGTGCGCTTATTACGATAGAAGTAGAAGTAATTAAAATGAGGTGTCGTTAAAAGTGCTTTAAGAATTAAAGAAGTTAAAAAATTAAAATATCACATATATATGGCCGCTTGAGTTAGAAAGGCTGCTACGAGAAATGGCTAGTCTCTTGGGATAAAGCGTTCTATTAATTCTCTTAACTTGAACACTAAATACACTTTTGCCTCTTGTAATAACGTAAAATTTATTCAGAGTGCCCACTAAAGTCTCTTACACCCTCCCTTAACCTCAGAACGACTGCATATTTAGGCATAAAAGAGGTGTATAGGTATAGTAATGTGGATATGCGCTATGCGATGAGACCGCTTAAAGCGCCGCCTGACGGAAAACTGAGAAATTGTAGTTCTTATATCGAAATGGTATGCTATAAGGAAAAACAGTTAAATAAAAAGTTGTAGATCATTATCAAGTTAGTTAACACTTTATGGGCATTAATACTAAGAATATAACATCTAGAATACACATTTGTTTGTTCGTGATTTCCGAATCTCACACAACGTGGATGAAAGAGAAAATGTTATCTTTTGGACATTTGTGGAGATGCCACAAACAGTAGGTGTATACGACCTCTCCGCCAACCCTGCTAACAGGTGTTCAACAGGTGTATGCTAACAGGTGTTCAACATGAAATACAAATAAGTCTCCAAAATCGTTGCTTAACAAGCAACGCCATCATTTTTTCACTTCTGGTAGGAACATGAAGTACCAAATGTTAAAAATTACTTGTTAAGCGACGACATGTGTATTGTAGTCGCACACATTTCGTCGCTTAACAAGCCTTCAACTGCAATACACATGTCGTCGCTTAACAAGCCTACAGCTACAATACACATGTTGTCGCTTAACAAGCAATACCACCTATCTCAATTTTTCAGACAGCAGTTTGGACAGGAAAATAAAGTTACCTTCAGGTAACTAGTTGTTTTTTTCTCTTTATGACACGTCATGTAACAGTATTAAAAATCATGTAACAGTATAAATGAAGTTTCAAGCGTTCTATTATTGGCAATAATGTCCTCAAGGTGCCTTTTTGCACTAAATCGATGAAAGAATCTAACGATTCTTTCTGAGCTAGGGCCGCTACTTCCGCAGTTCGCCGCCAGATGGTGCTGTAAGTGGTCTCATGGCGTAGACCAGAGGTTTCCAACATTTTTTCCCTCGCGTACCCCTTGATAAGTCTTTTTATTTTCGCGTATCCCCTACTATCATATCCCTCCTCTCCAACCATCCGTCTATACTAAGAAGTTTTATCAATAACGTTAAGATCCTAGGTAAGTTTAAGAGTGAAATGACTGGAATTTATAACATTTGCAGGGCTTATTTTAGATTTGACATTTTATTCCATTTTTACAATCGTGTTAGTTCAACGTCAAAACAGGTGAAATCAGTGATGTGATAATTTCGCATTAATTTAAGGATAGGTAAAAATAAACTTCCTTTTGATTTCTTTTTTACTTATTTTGAGGATAGGCTTAGAACTTGAACATCTTTCACTTTTACTTTTCACGAGAACTTGGGGAAATACAATTCTGTAACAATTTTAATCCCTTATGTTTTCTTGTGTCCGCCATTGCCGACTATGAGTTCGCGTACCCCCAAATGATCATTCACGTACCCCCAGGCTTACGAGCACCACAGGTTGGGAAGCTCTGGCGTAGACCATAGCCACTAACTATATCTAGACACAAATTTTATAACTATAGCTGCAGTTTTTCTGAAATTAAAGGGAGGTATGCAAGGGACTTAAAAGGGTCCCCTGTGTACTGTACGTGCATATATAAACTGTACTTTCATTTATATTGATTATGGTTTAAACCACAGATAACTATGGGTTATGTACCAAATCAATCGACCAGAGGTGAAAAGCAAAAGCTTTCAAGGCTGGGTCTAATTTGCATTGCAAAGCGCAAAATTAGCTTTGATAACAAGAGTAGAACCCAATTATTTTAATAACCGCATTTACAAGAGATTAAACAGAAAAGCTTTCCATTTCAAGAGACTCATTGCAGAAAGCATATTCTCCAAACATAATGGGGAAATACTTATAATCTTCAGTTTCAAAGAATTCTAATTGCCTCTGTGTATTGCACGAAACTGTTTCAAAAACATTTAAAGCTTGTGATCTCGGAAATCCCACATGCGCGATTGGAATTTAGTGCTCGTTAAAATGTATTTAAGAGTAGTATTAGTAAGATCATACTTGTATCACGTGAATGTAAAATAATTTTTAAACCATTCAAACGAATAATGTTATTTGTGAGAGGAAGATGTTAAGAAATTAAGCGAATGTTAAAAGAATTAATTTATAACAATGCAATATTATTCAAACTATTGTTGTGAAAGAATTGTTTGGAATAAATTTAATAAAACCAGTTTTACTAATGTGCTATGAAGAATAATATTTTATTTTTAATTTTTTCTGCTATTTAGATTTAATCTATAATACAGTACTATAATTATTATGTATTCTGAAAATCATTTTTTTACAAATCTACTAAGAGGTGGAGCCACTATTAAGGAACCAAAATGTAATTATATTAATCGTTTAACTGATAATTAAATTTTGAATATACTAAAATAGAGCTATCATCGAGAATGTATAAATTCTTGAAATTGTAGCATTTCAGAAATTCAGTGAAAATTCGATTAAAAATTACTTTTTTATAAACAGGAAACACGTCAAGTTTCATAAAAGTGTTTAATAATTCGGAATCGAAACAGATATTCGTATAAATGTGAGGTTTCAAATTTGAATGAATGTCACAGTGCTGCCAGAAATTTCACCACGTACACAATTAAATATTAGACTTTGAATTTTAAAACAATGCCACATTCATAACAAAAATCATCTAAGGATCAATTACAGCCAGTAATACCTGAAGTAATTATATAGTAGTATTACCACTAAATGACATTTTTCACAAACGAACACACTGCACAATTTCAAACTGAATATATTAAACGCATATTTCCTTCTTGGAAATGAAACACAAGATCTTTAGCGTTCGGAATCGTTCTTTGATCTCGACTCATATCAGCGGAAGCGGAAATTTAAATTTTCTACCGAAGACATCGGCCTTTCATGAGAAATAAGTTTAAGCTGCCTTCTGCCGAAGTAAGGTTCCCGAAAGAATTGTATTATAAAGCAACTATTCTTTTCTTAAGAACGGTTCACCGCTGTTGAAGCAAGAGGTATTTTAAACATTTTGATCTAAGCTTACGTGGAACAGTTCCCATCCTGTTTCTGAAAATTCCACATATTATTCTTTATCTCGAATACTCTATTTTTAGCTGATGTAGAACATTCTTAAATGTCACTCAATTTATTATTCTTTCCCATTTTTGAAAAGTATGTTGAATATTTTATAAAAGTAAAGATAAGAAGTAGAAATATTTGAACAAATGTACCATCGAATGTACGATTCTACTCATATAAACATTTAAAGACATATAATTAAATATTAGATTTGAATTTAAATTAGAGGAAATAACAAAATTTCATCGACTGCTGTTCGGAATTTTGTGAATAGTGAAAAATTGTAATAATAAAAACATTCAAAAAACGTTGGTAATGAATTTCCAATTAAATAATTACATATTAAATTGATAATTGAACTAATATATCATTTGGGAAGTTTCAGATAATCTATTTTCTCTCTCATTTCATGAAGAATTCAAATGCTAGACTATTTTACAATATTATTAGCGGTTATGAAATCTCTTTACTGGGGTATGCTTCATAAGATTCAAAACCTTGATTGAAAAAGTTTAATTAAAAAATTCTATTACATTCACATTTATACGACATTATTTCTAAATAATGTCGTCTGTGAAGAAAGGTAACAAATAAAGTTTTCAAAAACTAATCAGATGAAAAATTTTATTCAAATTTTAAAAGTAACTACACATATTCGATTTAGTTTATGACATGTTCGATATGCTTGCCATCAACGGCTATGACGGGGCACAGACGAAGAGCAAAATTCTGCAGAAAACGCTGAAGTGTCGACACATCGACACTTCAGCGACCTCGAACTTTTATCACAACACATTTGTCTCGAACTTTTCAACCACATTTTTGGTTGTTACACCACTTGGACCAGTTGTCTTCAGCTTGTACTCGTTCGAAATTTCCTTTCATCGCAATCGGACTGTTATTGCTCGAATAGTAGGCCTTGACGATCGATGTACATTCAGAACCGCTGTATTTCGACATTTTCAAAGAAAAATGACAACAACAATAAGAGCGCGCATGCGCAAAAAAATCCCAACAAGCCCTGCATTCAGCCGCCAAGTTTTAACTGAATATCGCCAACGGTTCAAATGTTATCAAGGCTTGTTGTCATATAGCTCAATAATGGTCACCCTGTATTAAGAATTCGAACAATGTAGATATTTTATTAGCTCTTGTGAAACTAAAGTTTTAAAGTATTAGACTTTTCAATTTATTTTATTTTTCATTATTTGATGGAATATTTTAAATGCTCTCATTTTTTAGAATGCGAAAAAATTCCTCCTACATATTGAAGATGATGTTTCAATATTTTTTTCTTCTTTCTGTTGTAAAACGTGTGTTAAAAGGTTAACAAAAACTCTCTCTAAGATAACAAACTACTCTTCTCATGGGAAACTTGTGAATGGAATATATTGCAGATAATAGCAGATGAGAAATTCTGGCTTAGAGTCATAGTGCATGAATTATAAAAATCACATAATAAGTTTTGTGTAATTTTTGAAAAAGTGGGGGCGAATGTTTGGAGTAGTGAACATATATACAAATGCCCACGTATAAATAGAAGGAAATAAGCTTATATGTCTAACATACAACCTACCATGTATTTTTTATCCACCTTTCCATTTCAGCCAATTATTTTTTGCAAGGTACATGATTAGTATTGTAATGAATAGTGTAACTCTAAGATTTGATCTAGATGAACATGTTGGCTTGTCAACATGTTCCAGTAGGTCATGTACTAACTGTTCTTGCAGAACTGGTTAGTCTAACATGTTCTAACAACCATGGTATAACTATTATGTTGGTTAGAATCTACAATAAGCAAACATTTAGAAAAGTGAGGGGAGTGAAATCATGTAAAACTGCCTTCGTTAAACGGACAAACACAAATCTATGAAAGTTATTTAATAGGAACCACATCTATTCGATACTGACTTGTCTTAATAATATAATCTTCAATTTCATACTTTCCAAACTGCATTGGTTTCAATAAAAAAATGAATGAATTTATCCGTAATTTTTCCATTTAAAACAATCACTTATTTATATAAAAGTGCATTGGCCTTTGTTATGACCCGAAATTCAAGTATTTATTTCTGAAGAAAATAATGTTGGTTCCATTTTAGTTTGCTTCATGTTATAGATATTTCCAGGAAAGTTAACTGCTGATACATTGTTTCGGCTTTTAAACTATTTGGAACGGTTTCAACAAAGAGAGAAAACGTCAATGTCTGCAACATTTTTCAAGGTATTCTTTTTTTTTCTGACAGAAGAATTGAAATAAAAGCAGCAGAAAAGTAGTTAGAAGTATTGAATCGATAAATAAAACCCAATATCCTTCACCATTACAAGAAAACAGTATAGTTTCGAAATGCATATATGAGTACATGCAAAATTTGTAACTGGTAAAATGCGCAGCGAAAACGCTTTCTCTTCTGAAATAAAGAAACTGAATCGACGAATAGTAAAGCTTCTTCTTTTCGTTTTCCAGACAGCTATTTCCAATTTTCTCTGTACCTACTGGCAACGAAAATAAATAAGCAGGGTTGGATTTTTTCCCATTTTATTTAACTTTTTTTTCTCCCTGACGATGGTAAAAATTGGGGTCTACTCAATCGTTGAGAGAGTTAGAAATGTTCCGAAATAGTCGGTCGTAAAAATTGATGAGATGCCTTTGCTTCTAATTTTATTTCCTCCTAAAATATTTCTTGCCGGGTAAAAAAAAATAATTGCACCGATGTTTCGTATAAATAAAACCGTTAGGTATTGCAGAGTTGTGAGTGTAATAAAATGGTTTAGCAAACAAAACAATTTGTTCGTTGCTTCTAGTTCCGTGATTGAGAGATTAGAAAAGTTTCGGTTTTAATCCTTTTATTTTAAAAGGCTTATATAAACTCGTTAAATAAATAGCGGTAAAAACCGCGATGTTCCTTTAACTTTAAACAGTATTGTGGTATGTATAATAATGCTGATCTTAAGTAATTATATCTTTGCCCCTTCTTGCATATTGTGATGGAGCTTACATTGAATTGCTTGTCTCACGTTATAAACAATTCATTTCAGTAAAACTATTGCCTAAATAGATGCCACCAAATTTTTATAAAGCATTTTGAATTCTAAACTATATAATTTTATTTTATTTTTTCAAGCAAATGTTGCGAAATTATATATGAAAGAGTGAATGAAAGTAATTAATTTAAAGCTACAAAGTAACCTAAGATTGACAAAAATAATTTTTTTGTGGTCCATACGATTGGAAAGACTGTCTGCAAATTTTTTAGATCTGATATCCAATTAGTTTTAAATATTTTTTTATAATTTTATTAATATTGTTAAATTGTTTTTTTATTGTTGTCAGTCTCCAAATTTGATTAGTGAAGGGGCGTGTTTAGCTTGTTTTAATTTTGAAACATTTTTCCATTCTAAAAGTTAATTTATTAAAAATATTTTTTGAATAAATCAATTCCTTAGTTGAAATGGTTAGTAACTTCAACTTTCACTACATAAATCGTTTCTGTTTGTTTATGTTCTGTGTTCTTTTTTGAGTTCTCATTATTACCTAAATAATATTCATGGAAATGACTTTTTAAAGCCCAATATTAGTTTTACTCAAAGTTTTTTTTTATTGGCAAGCTTTGCAGTTTATTATTTTGTTGTGTTTCATTAATTTTTCTGTTGAGAAAATGCCACGACCGAAACGTTCTCGAGTTGCTCAGACACATGATGTTTTGAAGAGATGGCAGACTAATGGCATAATATTTTGAATAAAAAAAAATATATTCAATCATATTGAGTTAAAATATTGTTTTAGCGCATTTATTCATTTCGAAAATAACATTAAAAATTAGATCTCATCAACCATTATTGGTTTTTGTTCTATAAATTTACAAACATTAAATGCATTTTTCTCAGACATTTGTTTTCCTTGATCCAAATGTATTTTATTCTCTAACGCTTTTTCTCTGTTCAAGATAGAGTCTTGAAATTTTTCGTCGAAATTTTAATATATATGTACTATAAGAATTAGTATGGATTTAGGTCTGAGAGTTCTAATTATGTTTATAAAGAACGTCAAATTAAGAATATTTTTAGAATCTTCAGGTTTAGCTACAAAAATAATTATCAAATAATTTCAAGTAAAATATGAATCACTTGAAAATTCCGAAAAATATTAAAAATTAAGTATTTAAAATAAAGCTTGAAAAACTTCAAAATTTGAATTTTTTACAAATTTTGAAATAATGGTGCTTCTAAATTGACTTTTCTTAATCAGAATCAATTTAATAATATAATCTGAAGGAAAGTCAGTAATTACTTTTAATATTACCGTCTCCACAATTTTTTTTTGAAAAAAGATACTGTGTTGCCTTAAATTAAAAACACTGGTTGTTTATTCGAAATATCTTTACTGGAACGCTATACCTCTTCAAGTAATAAGTACAGTGTGTCCGTAAAGTCATGGTGCAGTTATGAACGCTTGTTGTGGCGAACAGAAACGAAACAGGTTGAAACTTGCGCTACATTGGACAGTATCCCAAAGAGTGTCTGTAGTGCAATGGGTGCGCGCGCAGGTGATGACGCAACACCACGCACCGACTGTGACGTCAAACATCTACCTTGACATGCTGCAATTGCATGCAGTTCCACAATTTCCAGAAGGTGTCATCTTTCAACAGCACGGCGCTCCTCCACACTACGGCAACATTGTTCGTGAGTTTCTGGATACAACATTCCCCCAGCGGTGGATAGGCAGGGGTGCTGTCATAGCATGGCCATCACGATCCCCGGACATAACGCCATTAGACTTTTACTTGTTGGGTTATGTGAATCAACATGTGTGCAGTGAACGTATCAACGACATTAATCATCTAAAGTAGAGAATCACGGACGTTATCCACACTGTTACACCAGACGTCCTTACCCGTGTGTGGGAAGAACTGGACTATCGTTTAGATGTGTGTAGTGAAACAAATGGAGCCCACATTGAATTGCGCTGAACAGGTATGCAAACCTGGAGAGTTTTCCTTCTATTTGGTGAAGATGTCACCTGTCTATCTTGTTTCGTTGCTTTCCTGTGACCGGTCAAAAGTGCACCATGACTCTACGAACACACTGTATATTAATTTATTTATCGTTTATTACTCTATACAAATTTTTTTTTAAATATCGAAATCAGTTGTGATGCATAAATGAGTATCTGTGTAATATAGGTCTAATTGTGGGTGAAGTATTAAAAATTTACTGGAGAGAGGAAATAAAGAAAAACAATAAATGAACCTATAATAGATTCCAAGGACATATCAAACAATGTTCTTTTGTAGCAGCAATATACGTATTTATATGTTTAAATGTGTTATTATTATTGATAAATAAATCATCAAATCGTTGCCTGGATTTCAACTGGTTTGATGGGGAAAATATTGATATCTGATTAGTGAGAAATTGTTTAAAATTTATATCTTCCTTCTTCGTGTAACATTTTATGCTAACTAGTCCGTTTGTGAAATATATTCTGTGTTTAAGAAGATAATAAATATTGACAATGACTGAAATAAATATAAAAAGTTCTGAATATATCCAAATACATACAATCTACAAGCTATAAGTATGGCACAAGATGATTTTTGATTTTAAAACCTGTCAAACTTATGAGATGAAGCTGGTGAGATCAGGAAGTCAAATATCTATAGCACTCTGACTCCTAATCCTGCTATGCAACTTCTATACTAGTGGGGCGGATTTCGGATGGTTGCTGTTCCGAAAAGGGGGAGAAGGCAGATTTGCGAGTGGTTATTAAAAGGACCCTTAGGGGAGAGATGAGAGATGGAAGGTCTTCCATTCATATCTCCCACCACCCGTAATAAGGAGAAAAGGGGGAACGGGACGGACGAATCCATTCCACAGATCAATTAGTAAGCAAATCTCCGTATACAACTCCGAGTCACTCAGATTGAAAAGATATAATCAAAACATTATCTTGTCTTATTAGGTTATCTCGCATCAAAAACTGAAGCAGTAATGAATATTAAAAATCTCAAGGAGATGAACATTTCATTTGACTTCTCTTATCTACGTATGATATGTTTAACCGTCTGACGGTCTAAAATTTCCTCTTAACAGCAACGAAGGCCCATCTGAGGCGGTTGACTTTTCAGGGGAGGTGAAGTTATGATACCGCTTAGGAGATATGCGCGGTAGGGGGTCCAATTATTCTTGCCAACCACAGCCCATTTCCATAGGCCTTACGGGAAGGTTATAGCAGGGGGTGGGGTAAATGAACACCCAGGTTGGGAGAGTCCAATATATGTCGCATCATCCCAAACAGGTCTGGTTTTAAAGGGGCTAGAAGAAATAAGTCGCCTCGGGAATAAAGAGTTAAACATTCAGATGAGAGAACGTATATTTACCTGCAAATAGAGCACCAACTTACACGTCACACTTCCAAAAAACCAGGTTTCTGTGACATCCCAGAGAACTGTAGGTGGTAGACAAAACAAGATCACCAAGAAGTCTGCCAGAGCTAGATTGACTATGAAGTAATTGGTAACGGTCCTCATGGTATGGTTTCTGTACACAGAGACACATACCAGGGCGTTTCCCACAAGTCCTACTATGAAGACTACTATGTGCAAAGAGATGAGAATCCATTCCAGTGGCGTAGGATAAATGTAATCTTGAATCATAGCCAAGTAGTCTTCATCAGAGACACAATACTCATTGGTGCAAATGGGGGTTCCATTGTCCATTGATGACTGGTTAGGTTCACTTGATGAGTCATAAGTTAAGTCAAGTATTTCCAAAGGCGATGTATGGTTGAAAACTGAATGGCCTGTGTGACGGAGATAGTTTGCATCTGAAAAAATATGAAAATGGGGACTTAGAAAAGCTGAGATCACAAATTGACAAAATGTGGTGTACATTTTATTAGTTTATCTTTCATAATATTTTATATAATACAAATCTCTCTAATATACCCATTATTCATGAGTTTTCTGCCTATCGTCAAGTACATGTTGTATTTGATGAACATTATAAAAAAGTTCGTCAATTTTCCTGAGAACATCAGTATTTTAATAATATTAAATTTTGGATATAGCTGATTTCTATAATACGATTAAAAAATACTAATATTATTTTTGTAATTAACTCAAATTGATAATTATAATCTATTTGCATTTTTTAAATTTTTTGTATACATATTTATAAAATTTTCTTTCATTAGAAGTCAAAATTAATAACATTTTCCAACCAGCCATGTTTTTGAGATTTGCAAGACTTTCCGTAAGAGATGCTGTAAGTGAGATGTAACAACACCGTCTATAATTAGGTTTGAAATTTTGCTTATTTAAAGCTTGCTGACTCAGTTTGGAATATATGTGGAAGCTATAAGGAATGGGTATGATTAGAATTAACCTGTCAATAATGAAGAAACATTTCATCTTGCAAACTTTTCTATGGATATTAAAGCCACATCTTTGTTCCTAAATATCTTAATAGAAATAATAAGAATATTGCTAACATGGCTCCTCACAAGCATGTTAAGACATCTGGCATATAGCGACACGCAAGTATTTAAAACGCATACAAAATAAATAAAAACGAAAGAACTTTCAAATTTATCATATTAATGCAATTTTTTAATTTCTCGTATACGAACTATACGAGAAAGGGTTGAATGTTGTTCTGTATATTAGCAGGCGTGTGAATACGATAACTCCTAAATGCAATGACTTCGATAAATAAAAATTGGTATTTGATCTCCTAACCCTAATTGGAGATCTGTATCCAATTTTGGTTTCAATCGGTTGAAAAAAAGGCATTCAAATTGCACATTCAGTCTTCTTCTTCAAACTACGATTCAAAAATACGCGCCATATTGGGTATCGGTGACTGCTTGGTGCATTTTTCTGGCGCTTGGCGTATTTTACTGAAAAATTGTATTGTTATACTTTCGCTTTGGCGTGATATTCGTTGCGTTCGAGGCGTTACCAAAAGTCACCAATTTTTATTCGAGCAGGGGCGTGGGAATGACATCTTTGTTAGTGGGTATCCGAGATCACTCCTGCTCGATATTTTTGAAATTGTGACCCAAATTTACAAAAAGCTTTGTCATATCTTGAGAGATAGGCCAATTACATGAAAGTTAGAAGTGAAAGAAAAATTATTCAAAAGATTAGTGGAAGACTTTAAATGAAAGCAAGGCTTTTTTAATTTATGTGATTCGAAATGAGAAGTGCTTCTAATATTTATTTATTAATCAGGATTATATGATATATCTATCTTTCAACAGAACGATTTTAAAATACTGTATCTGAATGCAT
>BGPR01016059.1:0-35424 GCA_013235015.1 Araneus ventricosus
TAATTTCTCAAACATGTAAATGATTCCATCAAGATCTCTGGAAAGCAAAGCTAAACGGTGGTTTTAAGAAAAATGGCCTTTCAAATTCCTCTGCAATCTTTTCGTTTCTGGGCATTTAAGGAGTTTTATTTCTAAGAAAATTCATCCGGATTTTGGTTACTTCATTTTCGCATTAAGATCTGCTTCGTAAACTACACATATTAAATGGCGTTGGTACAAAGTTATGAAAAGTGGATTAAATTAAGAAATACAGTTTAATGCTTAAAATCGATTTAAAGAATATTCAACACGCTTCTATAGATGCATTTCTTAAATAATAACAAACAGGTTGGAACATTTTCCCTAGCTGAATAAAGCTTTTGTGAAATGATGAATTAAATAAAGTTTTTTTTTTTTATTTTTGGTTTTAACATTCATCTATACCTTTTACTTTTTGTGAATAGCTGCATAGTCTGGTTGAAAAAAAACTGGGAGATTTTGATGTGGGAATATGATATGTAATCTATTTTGGAAGGAAATTCTATTTTAAAAATTGACTGTAATTCGAAATTCTTTCGGTTCTGTAAAATACAATAGAACTGAATTTTCATTAAATATAAATGATAGCAACTGTTTTTATCGTCGGTTGTCTCTTTTCATTTTTACCCTTCTTATTGTTAAAACTATCACAAATAACAAAATGAAGACAGTACTATACTTTCCGGAGTCTAATGTGTCGGATACCTCAATCGTATAAAAAAAACCAAGGTTATAACCAAGGTTAAAACCAAGGGTAAGGATACCAAAACGGAGAATTATTCAAATAATAATAATTTACTGAATTTCAGATAAGAAAAATATGAAAAAAATTCACTGAAGCAAAGTTAAATTAACAATTTTGAACACACTTCATTTAGATTACTTTAATGTGTTACATTTATTGCCAAATAATGAAGAAATTCTTGTCTTCGAAGGATTTATAACTTCTGAAATTCAAAAAGATGGCATCTTAAAATATTTCTTTAAAACAGAGATTAGTTTGGAGGAACAGAAAATAATTTCCACCCTTTCGAAAATAATACCTGTTTCCACAAGTATTGATGTTTTCCCTCATTAGAAATCAATTAAACTACCTCACAAGAGATAATAAAGTTAGAAATAAGAGGTTATTTACAGAGTGATTAGAGTTTAGAAAAATAAGTTCCATCAGGAACAATGTTTTAGAAGAAATGCTAAAAAGTTTTACTGTTACAGAGGACAAACTTCTGCTGATAAGTACCGGTATATCCGTAAAGACAGATTATATCCAAATAAAAATGATGTATTTTAAGAATGATGTAACAAACATTAATCAAGTTTAATTGATCTGTTGATGTAGTTTTAAAAATAATTAAATCGTTGTGTAACCGATATTTTATTATTTGAAACAATAGAATCATTAATAATAAAGTAAAAGCTTTCGATAGTTTTATGATATCATTTTTCATCTCTTCGTTCCATATTAACTCCTTTTTAACTTTATCGTATACGAAGTAAGCAAAGACAAAGTTGTGGAATCATGAAAACAATTCCACTGAGAGATTTTGATGAGTTTTCTCATCTCAGATTTCCCTGAGTCTACCCAAAAAAAATATATGATTATAAAATGAAACAAGCTGGGTGGATGAAATTTGGTTTGTGCTCTTTACATAAAAACTGCAGATCTGCATCAAATTTTACATCAAATTTCTCAATGGAGTGACTATGAGCCTCTATGTAAAATCTAGTGCCATCTTCGTCACCTGAAAATGTGTCACAAAATCTGAGGTCCGTCTGAAAATAGTTCTCGTGTCAAGGGGACATTATTCTAACTAAAGCAAACTAACTACGACATGCAATTAGAATTACACCGAAATTAGAATTATCTATAAAAACAAATTAATTACGAAACATATATTTTGCCAGTACTACGTATTTCATTCCATGCTTCTGAAAAGAGAAACATTGCCTAATTAAATAATACTAAACCGGAAGTTCGAGTAATTTTCCTAACTATATTTAATCATTATACTAATACACGACATTTGGATGAAGTCCAGAACCCATTGTAAAGAATTTTTCGAAGACAGCTACTCTCCTATTGAAAACTTTATGATAATTACTCTCCACTGCAGCTGCTGCGAGCTAAGTTAATTTTCAAGACAGCGATGATAATATGCTTACAATATACAGAACGTTATCACATTATCATCCTTACAGCCCCTGTTATCTTCATAAAAGACGTAATCTACTTGAATTGTTAAAAGGAAGTGGATTATAATGCACATTGCGTATACTCTCTTTTCTTAAAATATTTTACAGCAAATAGCCGAAGTTCATTGTTTCGAAAATACGTTCAAAATGGAGAAAAAAATGCTGTGATCATTATCATTAGTTCATAATAAAAAAATTGTATTTTTCGCAATCTTGAAAACAAAAGCTTTTGTTACTGAGACATTTTGCATACGCAATTTGCTTAGTCCTGTTGTGGAAGATTTAACAAATGTGGTAAATAGTTTTGTTACAGGCCGCGGTGGCCTAGTGGTAAAGCCTCAGCTTCAGGGCTGTTGGATTCCAGATTCGAAAGTTGATTCCACTGAATATCCCTGATGTATTGCGCCTGTTGCACGTTAAATCATACGTAGGGTGCCCGACGTCCTCCAGCTAGTGTGGTGCGGAAGTTTGTACAGGGGATGCCAGCTCAGGTGTCGTCATCTGACCGCTGTTCAAAATTACACGGTCCGTCCCAAAATGGCTTGCTTCAAAACGGTTGCTAATATAATTAAACCAAACTAGTTTTTTTTACACATTGCATACTTTGCTCAATACCATAGATCTGTAGGAAAACTCAGTAACATTTGTGATAGGAAACTTTTACTCTTTAATATCAATATTTATCCTGTAATTAAGTATGGAATAAGGAACATCCACGAAATGTTTTCTTTAATTGCTTTTGAAAGTCGTTCATTAGAAAAACAGGGGAAGTTATTAGTAGTTCTGTAGAAGAATATTTTATAGAAAAAATCCGTGAAACTGAGCAGGATTTTAGTTGCAGGAATTTGTATTAATATTCTATGATTTTAAAAAAATAATCAACAATGGGTGCAAATTTCTACTTTTCAGGCAACAGAACAAAATATTACAATTATTTGGAATATTTCTTGTCCAGAATAAGTTCTATATTTTAGTTAATTTTTTGTAGAATATTAATAAAATTTATTAAGATGCAATTAACTTAATAATTAATCTAACACAAGGTACTAATCCTTCACAAGGGAATGAAAAAATAACTTGAAAAAGATAGTTTATTTATTTATGACAGAAACTCTCCCTCGTCTTTTTTTTATAAACCTTCAAATGTTTTGTCTTTTTATATGTGAATAGAATCAAAATTCGAACAATCCAATAAATTAAAAAGCCATGTTTCCTAACTGTTCAATTTTTGTTGCCCTTCTAAATGGGCCATTCCAAGAATTAAATTAAAAAGCGATAGAAAAAATATTATTAACAAAGAACACATATGTTTCTTCTGAGATATGACATTTTTAAAAATATTTTCGTTATGTTTTGATGTAATATACAATTTTTCAGCCATCCTGAGCAAAGTGAGTATACTTCACGAATAAAACTGTTTTTACTTTAGCTCCAAGATATCTGACTGCTTGTGGGAACGAATTTTAGAAAACGCCCTTTAATGTGCAATTTCGGTTCATTTTCTGACTCAATATGATTCAAAACAATGATTAGTATCAGTCAGGAAATTTTATGTCACTTGAGATTCAGTAAAATGGGATAATTTAGGTAAAAAATGGGGAAAATTAGAGCAAAAAGCAAAACACTCTAACAGAAATTTTAATCCATGCATTCAAATTATTTCTCTACATAGCACATTTACAGCTATGGTGAAGGCAATGAACTAGGATCTAAGAAATACTTGCATTTACAGGAAAATTATGGCCAGTCGAGTATTCTCTTATTAAAAATTTCACAAAATGCATAGGTATAATCAATATTAAGCTGCTCTAAATCAAAAACTATTGATCTCAAAACTATATCTCTAGTTCATTGCCTTTACTACACTTAAAACAACGTATATTCAAAATTTCATGGAAATATATCCATAATGTTTTGAGAAATGGTGTTTTGCGTCAGTAGCTTTTGACAAAATATAAGTTTTTCAAAAAACGAATTTAAAGTTTTAATTTTTTTTTTTTCATTAAAAATATATGTATTTAACTTCTTTTGAAATTTTTTCACATTTGTAAGATATACCTTCTTTATTCAGAATCTTATCACATTTCTTTATTCTGAGAGCCCGTAATTTTTTTCTAGCATTTTCTGTTCCTGAATAGTTCCTGCCAAAGACTGTCTCTTAGAAGTGACGTTTCTATGGTTATTGCGGTTAAAATATTATTTCAATGCATATATTTGCCAGGAACTATTCTCAGTTCTTGAAAAACTCCTTCAAGACCATAAAATCAATCATTAAACAACAATTCAGCAGATAGAGTGTATAATTAATTGAAATAAACAAAAAGGAAATTAATTTATACTTCAGAATGCGATGTATTTGGTATAACGAGTGAAAACAGACAACTTCCGGTTTCGTTTTTGGCTACCGTGTTTTGTAACAAATTCTATATCTTCGTTTCTATTCATCTTAAAAATAAAATAAACCCAGATTTAGAAAACTAAATAAATGGGCTTTAAATTAAACCATAAACAAATTTTTGAATTTCGACCCAAAAATGGTCTTTTAGACGTAGTCAGATAACAGATATTAATTTGCTGAATATTTACAAAACTCTTTTTTGTTACTGTTTAAAAACTCTACACTTTATTGAAAAACAGCCGCCTTCGGCGACCAGTTTGTTCGCCGGGAATATGATTTCAATTAAATCTTGCATCTTTTTATATTCATGGTCTTCTTAACAACGTAATTTTAAACTTCAGATTGTGGTAGATATTTAACTCATTTTCTATTAGTGATCTTGGACTTCTTCTGTTCATTGTTTAGATAAATGCTCTTAATTTAGTCAAATAACTGACTATGTCATGTAACCTGTAATTCCATGTTCTCTGCACTATATTAATTTTCTTATTCCTCTTGCAAAATATGCATTTGATTTCAACATCAAAATAACGCAGCACATCACATTTTATGGCCAATGGCATGTTAGCTGGGAAAAAACATGCCGAGGAAAGAATGAAAACATAGCAACCATAACCATTCATCTTAAAGGATATATTTCTTAATGTAAGAAAAGCAATATCTCAAAGTGCTTGGTTTACAGATTTCACAAAAATATTGATTAAATAAAATATAAAAGTAAAATTTATTAGGAAATCATCGGGGTTTACAACAATGAAAGAGAGAAATACAATTAAATATTTGTTTAAACAATGAAAATGGTTTGAGTTACGTTGCAACAATGAAAAGTATTGTTGTAAATTATTCCCCAAAAATAATTTTTAATTTTATTAAAATTCGAGAAAACATTCTACGGCAACTTAATTGGTACCATTCGAAAGGCAATTGTTTGCACTTTCGGATGATGTAAAATAATTTTTGTGCTGTAATATTTTCGGAAGTTATTAAGGAAAAACGCAAAAATTTCGCTTAAATTTTAATTAATTATAATTCTAATTAAAATTTCGAAAACGGACCCGAAGGTGCACATTCCCACCCTCCAAATTATGTTTGTGCCAAATTTTGTAGCTCTAGATTTAGCGTTCTGACCTGTAGAGAGCCAACACACACACACGCACATACACACCGTCTGCTTTATTAGTAGTTGAGATGAATTCAAACAGTATTGTAGATGTAAATAATTAGAATAAAAATCTGATGTGAATCTAAAAAAAAAAGATGTCTATACAGGTTCCCACTTATATCCGTTACACCACCCTCCCCCTTAACTTCTAAAAGGTGACAGCTAAGGCCATAAAGTTTGTGTCTAGATATAGTAAAAAAGCTATGCGCTACTCTATGAGACAACTTACAGCGCTATCTATTGGGAAATTTTGGAATTAGCGGTCCGATCTCGAAAACGGTACAAGATACGGGAAAAAGTCAATTACAAAATTGTAGAGCGTCTTCTATTTAATACGAAAAGACACCTTGAGTGCAATACTGCTAAGAACAAAACGTGTAAAATGCGCATTTTCGGAAATTTTGACGTCAAATGACACGAATAAAAGGAGAAAATGTTATTTTTCGGACAAAATATGACCCCCATTATACTTTTTCTTTCGGAAATAACTCAAATAGCAGATGTTTGGACCTTTCCGCCAACATTGCAGGACGTATTACTGCTGCTTGCCCCAACTACATGCTAAAACGTGTGTAAAGTGAAATTTAAACAAGGACTCAAATCTGCATTGTAAATGGCGGAGAGCACTTTGAATACCGAAAATAAAGGTATATTGTGATAACTAATTGTTTTTACTCGTTTTAATCTGTTTAGAGACGTCACAGTTTCGGAAATCGAGAACAAACAAATGTTCACTTTAAGCATTCATTTCTCGGTATTAATGTGTATAAGGTATCTTTTTGTACTAAATCGAAGACGATCTACAATTTTGTAATTGACTTTTTCCCCTTATCTTGTACCGTTTTCTAGATAGGGCCGCTAATTCCAAAATTTGTCGATAGATGACGTTGTAAGTTATCTCATCGAGTAGCACATAGCCTTTTCACTATGGCCAACTTTATGGCCTAAGCTGCCACCGTTTAGAAGTTAAGGGGGTGTAACGGATATAAGTGGGAACCCTGTATAATTTCATTGCCCTTTAATGCTTGCTATTGAAACATCGAATCCGAAAGAGCAAAACCAAATATTTATATCGAGAAAAGGTTTATAATAGCCCTGTCTTTCCGGGTGGATGTAAGTAATCAATATTATTCTATCTGAAGAAAAATATCTTGGAAATATAAATTTTACTTCCAATGATAGCAGCACAAGGATGCAGATTATTATTTTTTCTCTTAATTACACAGAAATTAACACACAGCTGACTAATATATATTTAAAATGTCTAAAAGAATTTTAATTGAAATAATTTATTTCAATTATAAGTTCATCGTACACTCGTTTTTTAATAATTTTCTTTCCCAACTTTCAGTTCTGTTGATAATTTTGGTTTCAGTTAGAAAATTTCATGAGAACAAGTTCCAGGAAGCATTATTTCAGTCATTCGATTGATTTCTATAAATATATAGAGAAAAGGCAACCCCCAAAAATTCATAACGAAAGAATAAATATTTGAATTTTTTCCCTTCATGGTCTATGATAAAGAGTATAAAAATCACTATGATCACAAGAATTCATAATCCGAGCGTGTGAATGTGTGTTTAGGAATCGGATATTCCAGAGAGGTTCAACGATAAACGATCCTTTCACTTATTTCCGTATCAAGGAACAAATTTGCTGCGAGTGAATATAATTCATTTCAGTACGCAGAAAATAATTTGAGTGCTTTATGGTGCAAGAACCATAAAAGGTTATTCTGCAACAAACGCAGAATATCTGAAGAGAACACAAGAAACTGATGGATTTTTTTATATATTTTTGATATCTGATGTTATATATGATAACATTATATATAGTTATGCAGGCGTTAAATGTAGAAATATGCATGTAAATGAAATACATTATTCATATTAAAGGAATGGGAAGCTTATAAATGATAAGAAGACTTGAATTTTTATGTGGTAATAGTAATGTAGATGATGGTAATGTAAGTTATATAGATTAATCTAGGAGAAAAATATGTCTCGTTCCTCTCTTTCGAAAAAGAGTTTTTTTAGGAGAAAGTGGTTTAGAACTGGGTAGGTAAGGTTCAAAGGCCTGTTGGAGCTAAAATATTTGACATAGAGATTGTTAAATTTTATTAAAATAATAATTAATTTAATAATAATAATTAATTTAATTGTTTATCGGGTTGCAATATATCTTTCCAGAAAACTCACAGTTTCTTTACTTTTTTTATCAATGATTTTTTTTTATAATTACCCGGTTTTACCCCACTATTGGGGTAGAACCGAGTGCACATGTTAAAGTTAGGGGATATCAAGATTTTCTGTGGAAAAGTTGCAATCATTATTACTTTATACGACAATTTAAGAATATTAGTTACAAAATTCACATGTAAGGCGATTATCTTCTTCCTCCGCTCCACTGCAGCTTTCTTGTGCACAGCTAAGACAGTTCTTACATTGGGTTAACTCTTCTTCTTTATTTAAATTATAAAATACATCAATAAAATATAAACAATCAACTTCTGATGTGTTTTATCGTCTTAATCGGAGGAATCATCAACACTGACTGTCAAAGTGTTACGCCACTTGGAGTACCCAGTTTTATTTCGAGTGCAGAGGTTATGAAAAACGATGTAGAACCACGCAATTATTGGAGTAAATCCTTATTGTTTGATAGGGTATAAATTTTTAGTAAACGTATAATAAGCTGGACTAAATATAGTTTTTATAACTGTAATGAATTTTAAGTAAGGATGGTTTAAAATCCAACGAATATTAGAGAGTTGACGTCTTGAAACAAATAAACCTTCACAGATGCAGTGAATTCAACAACTACAACACGCCACTATGACTGTTCCTTTTTCTTGATTAGTAAAGTGTAATTCAGTATCTCTCTGCTTAATAGGGAAAATATTAGCGCCAGAATCAAAGGTACCCGGTTTTATCCCACATTTCCTTATGTCTGCATTGTAATGTTTCCATTTCAGCTCTTCATAGAAGCTGCTATATGGATATGATCTCCGTTTTCAAATTTGCTTGATATACCTTAGTTTCAGATGGTGATTGGGAGATTTATTGTCTGACATAAGTCTATCTGAATTTTGCATCTTATTCATTTTTAGCTACCAAAAAGGATTTCTTACTGGGCGATGTAAATACTTGTTTAAAAAATGTCATCCGAATAACACCTAACATAGGGATTATGATTTAAAACATATAAACAAATTATGCTACAAAACTATTCTAATTTATTAAATGAAAATAATTGTAAAAACACGAAGCAAAATCTGAATAACATTTATGAAAAAATAAAATTTAAGAGTTTTTATGTTGAACTTTTAACGTAACACGATGCATATTATTCTCATTAACTATTTTTCTACTGAACAAGACATTCAAATATAAATATGTGTCAAGGTGGGCACAAATTGTTTGTTATATTGTGTTTTGGATGTAAATATTATGATTTCAAACCTGTCTGCGTTTCTAATTTACCTTCTTTAAAATACATAGGACTCTGCTGGATCATACAAGTGATTTTTGTTTTAAACCAATTGTTTCATTTTCCAAAAAACTGGGTATGATCCAGAATCAATAACTTCTTCATCGTGTTAATTGAAAAAAAATTTTGAAAAAATTAACTCCGAAAATTCGCAATTTATTCTAAATACACATCTTTTCGGATTTGATACAATTTTCTTCACTTTTTGATCAGCATCTTTTGGTACTAAATACATAAAATCAGCGTTTGAAAACAGTACCCTTTTTTTTAACAAGGACATCAAGATTTTGAAATGCTTCACCCTAAGAATCATGAATCTCGATTGGAAATGCTAAAAAATATGAATATGACCTAAATTAAAACAATTTTAATTCACATCATCATTTATTCCTTTATGTTCATCATTCCTACTGTTTTTAGTATCAAAGTGATTGAAAATAATGTTTCAAAAGATATACAATAAGCTGTAATAAATCCACGTACATTGAATTTTCGAGAAATAACGAAAATTTGGTGTTTCTAAGCTTCCTTTGTCAATGTCAGATTAAACCACAATTTCTCTTAATGCCAATGAGTTATTCAAGTGACAAGAGGATTTTATGCTTATTATGCAAACATAAAATAGTTAAAATGATGGTTGCAAATATTTAAAATTTAACCTCACATGACAGTTTAGCATTAAAACAGATTTAACGTTGAAACTCTGACCTATCCTAGCAGTTCATTGCATCAAATTCGACTATCTTTCTTTCGCGGCGGTGGAGATGGTCTCGTGAATATAGAACCTCTAAAATCGTCTCTCAATGGTCAGGCAACGTGGTCAAATGATGGTGCAAGAAATAACTTGTAGACGTTCTTGTATTAGTTATTCAACAGTTCCAAGTTCAAAAATATTCAGAAATGAAAGAAACCATGGTTTGCGAGTAGAAAGTAGTACACGTGGGAGCCAAACACGCTACATGCAATTTTTAGAGTCACGCTATATACGATTTATGTAGAATGGAAGCCGAAAGAATTTTTCTTTTGCATGACTTTTTAACCCTCTCAGGCCGAGAGAGGTGGTCCCGGGCGGTCTAAGAGGTTCCTCTTAACAGCGATGAAGGCCGGTCTGAGGTGATTGCCTTGTTTTCAAGGGAGGTGATGTTTTGAGATCCCTTAGAAGATAAGCGCCGTAGAGTTACAATTATCCTCTCCAACCACAACCCATTTCCGTGCGCCTTAAGGCACGCTCTTCCCTGCTATAATCTTCCCTTAGTGGGGAAATGTGGTGGGATGTAAAGTGGGCTTAGTGGGGTAGTGGGGAAATGTCCACACAGGTTGGGAGTAACCAATTCACGTCGTTTCCTCCCAAAAACTCCCGGTCTTAAAGGAGCGAGAAGAAAAAAAGTTGCTTCGGGATTAAAGAGTTAAATTTTAATTTTTATTCAATATACATTCGAGATCTTTTTATTTATTTGATCTATTTTATTCAAGAAAATGCAAATACCTGCAGAAAAATCCACACTTATTGTCGGAAAGATAGACAGTTTTGATGAGTTTTACTTCTGATGATTATTTCAACAGTTGGATATTTTTTTCAAAATAAAAAAATGCATCTTATTTAAATTTCTAAAAATAATTTTACTCCAACAAGAAAAGAAGCATTATCTGTGAGACGTAAACAACAAATGAAGCTTGATAACAGCTAGTTGGGAACCGTCTTGATGAAAATAATTCTTAAAATTTAAAAGGTCTGAAACCAAAGGTTTAAAAGTGAAAAAGCATTTATACAAAACGGAAACGTGCATTTATTACTAAATAAAAGAATTGTTTGAGTACTTCAGTTCCCTTTCACGTAAGTGCATATGCCATTTCCTTAGTTTCAGTGATTTTGGTTTCATCCGACTTCCTTTCTTTGAAGTTTATACATCCTTCTTTCGTGCATTTCGTGAATTTGTCTTGCACTTCTTCCACTAGATATGTTGAAGTAGAGTTCAAAATTCTTGTGAGAACTCAGAGTTTAACGAAGCGAAATGCAGTAGAAGGATTTAAGAAAAAGATAAGTGCAGAAAAAAGAGAGAAAGGGTTCATAACTACCCAGTTCTGGTCTTTGTTTCAAAAATTTGACTTTGTTGTCACAATTCTCAATGAACAGTTTTTAAAATTTCTGATATACTTTAGTTGTCGGTTGGTCAATAACTCAAGACGCCTCTGAAAATATAAGTTACACTGAACATAATTTAATCTCATTTTTCTGGTTTCTTTTCTTTAGCGATAAATCTATCCACCACACATGGAGCTATACAACAGGATATGGACATAAAATTATCTACAGTGTGATTAGAATTTATGAAAGATCAGTTCTGAAAGAGAGAGATCGAAAGGAATTACAGGTATAACAGTTGTTCCAACACATATCCAGTGGGAAAAAATATTCAAATTTCCTGGTACAGTTGAGGATCAAGAGTGGGCCAATCTACAATTTTTGCTAAATAATTCAGCAAGCAATCATCTTAATATAAATAAAAGTCATTGTGGCTATGTTTGTATGTGTATATGTAGCTATGTATGTTCCACATCATCCAAATTTTGCATACTTATTATTTAAAACAAGAGAAAGTTACGTGTCAACTTTTCAATGTGCAAAAGTTACTTAAACAGTGAGTTAATTAGAAATTAACCGAAACCATTTTTCCACAGTAACTTCAGAGCAAATTACTCCACGACAAACATTTTTATACCATATTAAAGTTCAACATTTTACCTTTTCAATGATATTCATTTTATATCTGTGACATTTTTCCTTCAATTTTTATTAATTTTTCAAAATTTAATAAATAATTGATTACATGCAGACGATTTTAAAATAACGCAAATTTATAGCTACTTAGTTGCTAGACAACGGTTAGACTTTTAAATAAGTTAAATTAATTTCTGAAATTTATGATTAGTTTTATAAATAGTTTATATATGAAGTAAAAGATCACTATTAACTTTTAAAAGCCAAAAATTTAATTAAAATTTCAATTAATTAGAAATCAAGCAAGATTTTGGCGTTCTCTCTATTATTTTTAGAAAATATTATGTCACAAAAGCTATTTTTACATCATATAAAAGTTAAAAAATTAGCTTTTCAAAGGCAAAAGCTTCATTCTCGTCCAATTCGTTTCCCTCATTTTAATGATTTTTCAAAAATTAAATTGTGTTTAAAATTTATAACTTGTAACATTTTTTAATGGTGAAAAACAAGAATGCATACTGTTGCTAAAATACACAACCAGAATTCGGGAAAAAGACAAAACGAAAAGCTTAAAAGCTGGATTCATAATTTATACATGAACAACTAATGGTCTGGTTTATTTTAAGGCTTTTTATTAATGAAAAATTTACTATCTAATTAATTGTCGCAAAATATCCGTTAAAACCTTTCTTATAATACAAGATTAATAAACAAAATTTGAAGACGTTTTATAACAAATATTTATAACTTCTGGACAAAATAAGCTATGAGCGGTTTTCAAAAATTTTCTGGTTTAATTGATATTCTCATTTAAATTAAAAAATGTTTCAGAAGAATATTTATAATCGACTCGGTAAAGTATATCCGAGTAAAGATAAAAATGTGAATAGTAAGAGATGGAAATATATATAAAAATATATCGCATACACTAGGAATTCGCTAACAGCTGCAATTCCAAAAGCGCTGTGGTAGATAGAGAATAAATCGTAAAATGAATTTTTCATGAATCTCTTTCTTTTTACGATTTATACTCTCTCTCTCTCCCTCTCTCTCTATGTATAGTTAAATATTTCAATATTAATCAAAACATGTGTTATATTTGCAATATATGCAAATATAATTTAAAAATTAAAATTAAATCACCTTATCATACAAATGAAATAGAAAAGATAATTTGATTAAATACTATTACACAATGAAAAAAGACAACTTAGAATTGGAATTCCAACAATCAAATGCCTTGGGAACTGATATGTCTCATTAAATCCAGATTTTGTGGCGCCAATCCTGTGCGAAAGCCAATTGTTGGGAAAATGAAAAAGTATGGGAATAAATCACAAAATGTTTCAAGATTAGAAACGAGAAAGTATATGACTCATAACATACCAATTCAGTAGTTATAAATATTAGGACTTGAGCATTATCCTAAAGACAGTTCAGCATTTAAAGTGAAAATATTATTTCTAAATTAAGCTTTAATACTATAATAAAACATAATAAAATATTAACTATAAATTAAATTTATCCTTTTACAATAATATATATTTTTTGGAATTATACATAAAAATAAATATATGAATATATGATGCAAACTTATTCTTAATCTAGTGGCGTCATCTACCTATGAATTGATTTACTATAATCTTTGTTAATTCCATTATATATGATCACATCAAAAATAAATCTAAAAGACTTTTAATTTAATGGTGTTAAATATTTCTTATTAACTTAAGCACACATGAAATTCATAGGATACCCACCCATATCTCATTGTATTTTCAAGAAATGTGTTAATATGAGAATGCTGTTTTAATCTGTCTGTGGCTAAAATAGTGCTTCTATAAATATAATTTAAGACGATATTTCTATATATTTCACGACTAACGTTTTCCAAAAAAGTAACTTGTTTATATTGAACTGAAAAGTGTTGCTTTCATCATAAATCTCAGTACTTAATACATTATCAAATATTTTTATTTCAAGATCTAGAAAATATGCAGAAGAACATTCATTAGTTTTTAGCAATATCAAATATTCTGGATAAAAGTCAATTTGTGGTGTGTAGCGTTCTACTGTTCAACAAATTCATAAATCATCAATTTATCTATACATTATATAAGAATTATTGTAAATATTTTCTTTTTCAAAATAGTGTAAATATAAATTAGCTAGAGCATTACTACCTGGTCAACCTTGTAGAAGTCTTTTAATTCGTTGGTATAATTTATTATCAAGAACAAAAAAAGAAGACAGAAAACTTGAAAAATATTATGGCGAGCCGCTCGTCAGGAAGAGAGGAGCTCTTATGATACTAATTAGTACATATTTCTGCTTACGACATACTGAAAACGGTGAAAATTAGTCGTTATCCCCCAAAAAAGAACCAATAGCGAAAAATGGAAAATTGAAAAATCTGGATTAAAAGATATATACAAAAAAGTCGATTTTGGAAAAACGAAAGAAAACAATCGGAATACATAAGACCTAGATTAAAATAGAACAAAATAACTCACAAAAATATAAAGAGAAAAAAAATGAAAAAATGCTTACCACCGCTGGAACCCACACGAGAGTTTCTAAAGTCGCACGAGGAAATGTGGGAGAAAGGGGGGTATGTAGTCAAACCAGTTTTTGGCGTTGCAGATCAAAAGAAGAATAGGAGGATAAGGCCTTGCCAGTAGTACCAAAATCAATACTTGAGATAACGTCACACAAAGTTCTCTGGAATACCATCATTTAATAGTAGATAAAACAAAAACTTTGATTGTATCGATTTTGTATTTACATTTGAAAAAATATATATAACACGAGAAAATAAATCACTATTTAACCCGGGAGGACGCGCTCTAAGAAAAGTAACATGAAGACGCGCAAAGGGGTGTTTCGACACCCCAATCATTATTTCGCTATTTAAGCAAAACTAGCAGCATTTTTATATATGTCTGCTCCAAATGATTCGTGCAAACAGTTCTCTTTATACAATAACAAATTTTTAGACGAAAAATTAAACAAATATTGTATTATATCATTCGAGCCATTGCGAACACATAAGAAAAGTATATTTCTTACCCACATGTTTTCAAAATTTCTTATAATAATGTATCATAAATATTATAAATGTTATACAATTTTGGACAGAAAAATAATGCTTCTAATTTTCTTAAGTGCAGAGGAAACCATATTTTTAGTAATCTAAATAAGAATTCTGATGGGCTTTACCTTTAGATCCAATAAATTTAGGGCGTAATACGCTTTCATTTTTCAGAAATGTTTCTACAATTTTAAGGTGTTCATCCAATAGTTTTTGTGCAGGTGGAAAAGACATATACCAGCTGAAAACTGTTACATTATGCACATAATGATAAAACTTTTGCATCAATAACTTGAGATTTTTATTTACACTATTATCCAGTTTCAAAGTCTTGTATCCGCAAAAATCTCCATTTTAAAAATATAGAATATTCTCGAATCCACATATTTCATCAATAAAACTTAAATAGCGAGAAAAAATTATTTTCCTGTCCCTAATGCGATCACTCAATTGAACAAAGAAACCTGACGAAAGGATGCACAATAGGGTGGATCGAAAATTCAAAGTGTGGATAAAATAATCGGCATAGGGTGCAAAAGTTGTCTTTTAAGTGTACTAGCATACATGCAAAATTTTTTCAACTTTGTTTAATATCTTCCGGTGCCCCAAGACGCTTAAATATTTGCAAAAAACGATTTTTATACAAATTTTGAATTAAAAATTAAAAATAAAAAAGGGTTAAAGAAAAGGTTTCACAGGGAGAAACGTCGAGTATAGGGCGAAGGAATGATAAAAATACCAAAACAAATTGGAAAATTATCGTAATGAAAAAATATCGTGTCTGTTCGATATCACATTTTGTAAGTGTGCAAATTTCGATACATGTAAATGCCAAAAAGACATGAAAATTCCACTTGTTGAGCGATTGTTTATAAAAGATCAAAGATTAGAAAGGAAAATGATTATTGGAGAAGTGGAAGTAATTGCGACTGAAAAAAAGAGAAAAGGAAAAAAGAAAACAGATGGAAGACAAAAGAATAAAACGTAAAATGGTTAAAACTGATGCTGATGCTGCTCATGCTCAATCAGTGGAGCAACTTGAGATGACCACTATGACTTCGTCCTTGTATACAGATAAGGATGTAATTACCTTGGAATATCAATCATAAAATCGTTTAGATTTCCCTACCTTAGCAAGGGAATGTGATCGATACGGAATTTCAGATAGAGCAGCTGCTTCATTTGCCAGTGCTGTTTCACAACACATTGGAATTGTAAACGGAGAGACTTCACATGTAGTAGACAGCAATAAAATTCTTAGGCAGCGTGAAAAGCTTTAAAATGCAGTTTCAGAGTCTACTAAGTTAACAGTGTCTTGGTCTCTTTTAACCGGATTATATTTCGACGGGAGAAAAGAACGCAAAAGTGCTAATTAAGAAGGACACAAAGTACTACCCAAAGACGACCACAAAGGAATAGCATTATATTCTTGTAAACGAACCTAGCTCTGTGTATATCGGACATGTTAGTGCTGCAACAGGAGGAGCTAAAGCCTTAAAAGAAGAAATACTCAATTTTTTTTGTATCAAATAATATGCAAGTAAATGGGCTAACTAATTGGATGCGATGGAACAAATGTTAATACTGGGCACAAGGGAGGTATTATTCGCTTGATGGAACCGGCCTCAAAAGACAATTAAAATGGTGAATTTGTTTGCTTCAAACAAATGAGTTAACTCTCCGTCATCTACTAAATTCTTTGTATGGTGCAACAACTGGTCCTAAAGAATTTTGTCGACCAGTTGGTAAAGCAATCGAAATCTGCAAGAAGCTGCCTGTAGCTCCTTTTTCTTCAATAAGTGTGGATAATATGCCAGATAATATAGATAGAATGGTTCTCAGCAATGATCAGCAATATCTATATATTTGCCTAGCGATATCAAGTGGCGAATGTTATTCTGATCTGGCATTAAAAAAGCCTGGTGCAGTTGCTCACTCAAGGTGGCTAAACAATTGCAAGTAGAATTTTAAAGTTGTATGTTGTCACAAAAAAGCCATCTGACAATCTTATTATTCTTGCAATATATATTATGAAGTTATATGCAACCTGTATGGTTCCATGTCAAAACATAGCCCTTCATGACAGAAGGAGCTCTGTATATTTGGAGACTTATCTCATTTTCCCATATTTGGAACCCAATTTAAGAAATATAGTACACTCTTTTATTAAACGAAATAACTTGTTCTCTCATACTGAAAATTTGCTATTGTCAATGCTCACAGATAAGAGGGAAAATATAAGGTCTTTAGCACTACGAAAACTAATTTGTGCAAGAAATGTAAACAGAGGATCTTCAGAATAAGAATTTTTCAAGTAACAAAAATAGACTTTAAAGCAAAGGATTTTTTTGCACTTATTAACTGGCAACGAGTTGGACCTTTTGAACCACCTCTTTTGATGAATGTGCCATTTAAAGAAATTGAGGCCATGGTAAAAGTTAGACGGAGGAATGATCAAAATACCCAAGCCATACCCAAGCTGTAGAAAGATGTTTTCGCTTAGTGTCTGAAGCGTCGGAAAGTGTATATGGAGAAGAGAAGAGACACGGCTTTGTATTGAAAAGGATACAATCAAGAAGTCTTATCAAGCATTATAATACCAAAAAGGTTTACTTCCTTTAGAAATATGTAAATCTTCAAACTAATAGAATTAAAAAAAATCTATGATATAAGTTCACTTTTTATAAGTTTTGTGATTTATTGCTTTGACTATTAAGTTTAAACTTCATGCATTATTATAAAATTATAATTATTTATGAGTTTATACTTTAATACTTGAATAATCTGCAAATTTTTCAAATATTTTTCATGAATTCACAATATTTAATAGATATTTGTAAAAATGTCAATTTTAAACTTTTTGGGGAGCCAGAACATATGAATGAATTTTAATAATAATAAAAAATGTAAACTAATATACCCAAAACAAAACTTTCTTACCCGGCGCTAAAGAAAATTTTGAAAACATTTTTTTTATAAATTTTCAAAAAAAAGTCATTTTTAACTCTCATTTTGGGGCGCTTGGGGCACTGGAAGATATGAATGGATTTCAATAAAAAAATATATGTGAACTAATATACCTAAGACACAACTTTCCCACCCCATGCCAAAAATAATTTCAAGACAAAACAAAAAATAATTGTAAATTTTCATAAAAAATTTAATATTTAACTATTTTTGAGGCGCTTGGGGCACCGTAAGATGTAAATGAATTTCAATAAAAAAAATTATATAAACTAATATACTTAAGACACAACTTTCCCGCCCCCTGCCAAAAAAATTTCCAAAAATTTTTTTCCCCTATACTTTTCGATCCACCCTAATGCACAAGGGGTTGTTTGACACCCCATAAGCTCAATTCCAATAAAAATATAAAGTATTTTTTCTTGAAACACATTCCGCCAGTTGAAGGTGACCTTAAAGGCAGATAGCAGGAATTTGACTCATTTGAACTAAAGGGAAGTGGGTATTTTTCACATTTTACTTGCGTGGGGTGTCGAAACACCCCTTGCGCGTCCTCGCGGGTTAATACGACTTCAAAGAGCTTCTTACAAGCATTCCTTTAGTTACCCTTCGAGAGGTTGTTTATTCCTACTTTTATGATTATAAACATATTCTCGATTTTTCTTTTGAGTACTAGGATAAATTATGTAATTTTTGCATATTTAATAATTTTATTTATAATGGGGAAAGTTTTTTCCCCCAAACTCATGTCATTCCACAAGGATCTTCTTTTTCTTCTATTACAGCTAACCTTTTCCTTCACTATTTTGAAAAAAATATTTACTTATACACCCTCAGGATTTCAGATATGTGGATGATCTAATTGTTTTAATCATGGTACTTTTAACAATACGTTTCAAAATATTTATCCTTCAGACTTGCTTCTTAAACAAACAAACAGTACTTAGTTCAAAGCAGAATTTTGGATTTGAAAATTAAACAAAAATTGAATAACTTTTGTATCGATATTTATGACAAAAGAAGGATTTTAATTTAAATGACAACCGTCTTTCCTATTGATCTTCTAATAATTCTATTAAAATTTACAGAAACTCGATTCGTACTCAAAGCTCTCGTATTAAATCTATTTGCTCAAATGTAAATACAAAATCCAAACAATCAAAGCTTTTGTTTGATCTACTATTAAATAATTGTATTCCAGAGAACTTTGTGCGACTTTATCTCAAGTATTGAATTTGGTGCTGCCGGCAAGTCATTTTTCTCTTTTTCTTCTTTTGATTTGCAACGCCAAAAATTGGTTTGACTACATTCCCCCCACCTTCTCCCACATTTTCTGGTGCGACTTTAATAACTCTTGTGTGGGTTCTAGCGGTGGTAAGCCTTTTTTCTTTTCTATCTCTTTTACATTTTTCTGAGTTATTTTGTTCTATTTTAATCTAGGTTTTATGTATTCCGATTGTTTGCTTTCGATTTTTTAAAATCGACTTCTTTGCATATATCTTTTAATCCAGATTTTTCAATTTTCTATTTTTCACTATCGGTGCTTTTTGGGGGGGATAGCGACTAATTTTCATGGTTTTCCGAATGTCGTTCAGCAGAAAAAATCACTAATTAATATCATGGGTGGGTCTCCACTCCCGACGAGCGGATCGTCATGATATTTTTAAAGTTTTTTGTCTTCTTTTTGTTGTTTTCGTTTCATTATTGTATTGATATATACACTGACTAGCCAAAATATTATAACCATCCCCACATTTTTCAATGAACTCGTCTGGATGCCGTGGATGGCACGTGGTTAAGTGAAAATGGTATTTGACTGCTACTGGAGACGATAAGTAATCATTCTTGCACTTAATTTTGCGAGTGATGGGAAAGGCTGCTAATCTAAGCGAATTTGATGGAGGGCAGATCATAATGGCCCGAAGACAGGGAACGAGTATCACCGAAACTGCATGACTGGTAGGTTGTTCACGATCTGCCGTTGTTAGTATTCATGCAAAGTGGATAAATGATGATGACGCCAGCAGTAGACGCCAAGGTGTTGGTCGTCCACGCGTCATCAAAGAAAAAGGACGTTGGAGACTGTCCCGCTGGTAAAGCAAAATCCGCGCCAGACAGTGGCTCAGCTGACAGCCCAATACAATGCAAGTCCAAGCACAAGTGTTTCGGAATACGCAGTTCAGTGAACACTGTTGGATATGGGACTGTGTAGCAGACATCCCACTCGTGTGCCTGCCTCTGTTGACCAAGCGTCAACGTCAACTATGCCTACAGTGGGAACATTGAGACTGGACCATGGATGAGTGGAAGAGAGTTCCCTGGTCGGATGAATCCCGATTTCTCATTCTTCACGTCGATGGCCGTGTCAGGGTACGGCGTCTGCCAGGCGAACAGTTGCTCCCCTCTTGCACAGCAGGTGATACACAGGCTGGTGGTGGCGGTATTATGCTTTGGGGGACGTTTTCATGGGCGGCTCTGGGACCCGTAGTTGTGGTAGAACAGACTATGAAAGCTGCGAACTATCTGAACATCATTGCGGATCAGTTGCACCCTTACATGGCGTTTGTCTTCCCAAATGGAAATGGAATCTTCCAGCAGAACAACGCCCCATGTCACAAGTCTCGGATTGTGTTGGAATGGCTCGAGGAGCATACTGATGAATTCCACTTAATGTCCTGGCCACCTAATTCGCCGGATCTTAATCCGATAGAGCACTTTTGGGATGTCATGCAGCGGCAGCTCAGAGCTCAAACACCACCGTGACCGAATATCTCGACTTTACGTGACCGCTGCTTAGACATTTGGTACAACTTGTCTCCAGTCATGTACCAAAAACTTGTGGAATCTATGCTCAGGCGAGTTGCAGCTGTTTGGAAGGCCAAAGGAGGCGCAACGCGTTATTGAGAGGTAGTCATAATGTTTTGGCTCTTCAGTGTTTATATACACATATATATATATATATATATATATATATATATATATATATATATAACAAAAAAATTTGAAAATTAAAAAATAAAAAAAATGCATAAATACAAAAATTTTTATATAAAATAGAAATAGCTTATAGCGACTAATTTTTACGATTTTTCATATGTCGTTTAGCAGAAAAAAGCACTAATTAATATCATGGGTGGGCCTCCCCTCCTAAACGGCGGCTAGCCATGATATGTTTTAATTTGTCACGTCTTTTGTTTTCCTTTTGTTTGTCCTTTTGTTTCTTTTATGTATTGATATATATATTCCATTTTTTTTTTAATGCAAGACCTGAGTTTCGTGAAACATATGGGTTGGTCGAAACTGTTCTTCAACGCCACATTTGGGCTCTTGAATTCTTTAAACTTACTTTTTATCACAGGTTAAATGAGATGAAAATTTTCTTTGAGAATGTATTCAGCTTTTGTTGAACAAAATTAATAGCAATTTTTAAAATTTTCTTTACAATCTAATGGTATATTCGATTTGAATTGAAAATGTGATTCAATGATAGTTGGCTATGGAGATGAGCGTTATTCACCTCCCTATTAGCAAAAGATATTGTACGATAGCTGTGCGACATTGTTCCGACATTCCGAATGCCATACAATAGCGAGAAGATATTGTAATAATATTGTAAATCATCATGTGCTAAGCGCTTATATTCAAAAAGCGTATGTAATGCCTCAAGCATCATCATGAGTGCTGCAAAAAACACAATCAAGCAAATGGTACAATTTAAACTTTTATTTTTTGATAGTACTCTATTATAAAAAACTATTCCTTGGCTACGTAGGCAAACCTTATTTAGCTTGTTCCGAACTCTAGTTTATTTTTTCAGCCATCATTGAGAATATTATAAGGCACCGGAAGGTAAGTATGTATAAATATTATTCTGTGTTGTGACAATGTTTCATGATACATTAGAAATTGATAGTATTGGATCTTCAGTTTTCTTAAAATTGAGATAATCCGTCAAATCATAACAAATATTTTCAAAATAATGTTTTTTTTTCATTAATTTTGTTACCTCTTTTTTTTGTAAAAAAAAGTTAATAAATTTTATTTAAAGTCAACTGCCTTTCATCATAAAACGAAATAATAAAACCAAAATATAGAAAATTCCAATCTATTGTGAGACCAGTGGGCTAGGAGGTTAAGACATGGCATGGCTGACGCATTATTCAAAAACTAGTGCGTTTTTTAGATGAATTGCTCGTTTCAGGCTGTCTGCATGAGATTTTCTGGGTTTCCCTCCAAGTTAAATACATATGTGAGGCGTTTCCCCCTGAAAATCCCCCAAAAATGCAGCCCACCAGCCCTCATATAATATATGAGTGTGGGTGGGCTGTCTATATAATAGAACCTAGTGCCGTCTCGTGCCATGTGCTACATAGGTGATTCAGATTGCGTTGATCAATAGAAGATTCCACACTAGCCCTATATAACGAACTTTTGACTCATGGACTAGGCTAGACATTCCGGACCAAGTGGAATTAGAACTATCACTACCGCATATCTAAAGTTGCCGCAACAATCACTTTTTATACTCAGAAACCTATCCCATTAATAAAATATATTATGTACGTATACATTTCCATGCAGTGAAAGCTATTAGGCATCAAGTTGTACTAAACTAGCAGTCATAGTTTTTTAACTAGGTTTAGTCACTGTACTAACTAGTAATATAATTATTGCATAGCATTTGGATATTTTCCAAAATCTCTTTGAAATGAGCGTTTCGTATAAAACTTTTCCTATGCTAAAATATACTTCCCTGCAATATTACTTTGTAATTCTACCGCTAAGAGTTAAATTAAATTTAAACAATATGCTTACAACACATGGAATTTTATCACATTAATATATTTAGGCTATATATCTTCTTTTAAATCACTTAATATGTTTAATTCGCTAAATAGCTGTGGATTACATTGTATGTTAGGTTACCTTTATCTGAATAAATGTCTTAACATATTTTTACAGAACTACTTATTCAAGATAAGTATAATTTATATTCAAGCCTGTTAAATGAGTTTGGGATTAAGTTTTTATTTCCAGATCATTTTATAATAATAATCCTGATTACACAAAATTAAGTAAACGTATTTCAATGGAATTTGATTACTTCTACTGTTTATTGTGCTGTATTAAAATTTTAATACCAAAAGGCATTAGCTTTCGCTGTGCGATTCGATAGTTTTAGCAATTGGTTTTTTAATATTTATGTTGTAGTCTGAGTATAAAATTTCAAACGAATAAACTAGCTTCGGCAGTGCTTTAATATTTGTCATTATTAAAGCCGAGAATGTCTTTCTTAATCAGGAAAACGAAGGTAAATAAAAGAAGATATTTGTGTCATTTTAAATAGACACATGTTTTATTTTCGGCTGGCATATTAATTTATACAATTTTTGAAAAGTTAATGGAAGATATTATTACTAATATTTTGCAGAAATGCAGCAAAAACAAATAATTTTCTCGCTTAACTATTTCAGTGTTTAAATTGAAAACGAAACTGAAATCCAATCACTCAAGACTAAGGAAATTTGTTTGATATATCTATTTAGAATTTCAACTGTTACAAGAAACCTAATTTATTTCCTAGAAATTATTGTATAAGTGCAGTTATAGCAAATTAACAGATAATTTTGATATATTTTGTAGATTCTTTCTTTTATAACTAATATAATAAGAAATCTGAATCCCTTAAGAATAAAGGAGTTGAACTCTGAAACACCGAAAGATGTTGAAGAAGATGAGTCTTGAATCACCGTATCAATGATAGGTGCATTTTATTCGATTAAAATTCTGGATTAAACTGAAAACAATGGATGATTTTTTTTCTTTCTGTATGTTCTAAATCTTCGGTACTCTATCATCATATCTACAAGAAAGAAATAAAACGCTTATCTAGAGATGATATTTATAATAGTTCGATTTTTCTTCATATCCCAAGTGATGAATATTGTCCTATCTGTGGAACAATATCAGAGAAGAATATTTCCATCTATTAATACCAGCGATAATAAATAACCCATAACGGTAAAAATATTTCTTTTTAGTCTTATTATTATTGATACAATTTGTTTCTGTTTTCTTGCTCTGTCATTTTGTTCGTTTTTCCGTACTTCCTCCATTAAGATAAAATATGCCTTCTAAAACATTTTCTAAAGACACTATATATATTTCTAAAATAATTCTTGTAAAAATGTTTGAGAATTTTATTTAAAAACCAAAATATGAACTTCAAACTTCCTGTAATTTATTGAATTCTTTAAATGCAGTAACAATCAGCAATGATGTTGTTTTCTTCTTCAAATTGTTATTTCTGTTTTCTTAACGAAATAAAAGTAAGTAAACATAAGTTTACATACATAATAAACAACCAAATATAAAATCATCACACTATCTGCTTCATTAACTACATCTCGAATAAATTATCAGTTTGGAATTGATTACACCTTTTCTTACTTTACTCAGAACCTTTTCAAATTAATTGTGTGTCTTCTTCTTTGTAGTTTTTTGTACTTCGTACAATGTTAGAAAAATTTTCCTTGCCAAAAACCTGACTATTATTTACTAGTAAAAGAAAATTGATATGATTTTGGATAGTTAACTTTCACGTGCTAGAAACGAGCTCTTTTATTTGTTAGAATTTGGCGCGTGTCCTCAATAAATGTTAAAAAATATTTTCATTTCTCAACATTTACATATAAATCACAAATAAGGTTTGTTTTTCATTTTCATATCAGAGAGAGAACTATATTATAAGTCTAAGTAAATGGCACGAATGAGAAAAAAAGCGTAATCGAAAATCTGAGTATTTCTGGTGAAATGTAACAGTGGTGACTCGTCAAATTTCAGAGCTGCAGCAGATTTGAAATTATTTTATTTTTACTATTTTTCGATTTTTTTTCCTTTTCTCATAACATTTGCTAATAATTTCGTACTGTCTGTGTTTGCGTATTGGAGTACGATAACTTAGAAACGCAGCATGCTGGATGAGTGAAATTCGCCATGGGATCATCGCGACAGAATTTTTAATTATAATATACGATATTTCAAACATTAGATTAAGTAGGGTGATTCTTTCATTACAAATAACTCATTTGTCCTGGATTTGTACAACGAGCAGATATTTTTTTTTAACATGAGAAGAATATTTACATTTTATTTAAAACAAAATCGGAACAACATGGAATTCCAAAATATATCTTCGTTACTTTCTCGTATATGAAGTATACAAAGAGAAAGTATTGTAATCGACAAAAAATTCTAACTCGAGATTTTGTCGAATCTCCACGTTTTAAACCTGCCAGAGTCCGAAAAACACAGTTATGAAATTATGTCTGTCTGTGTGTCTGTATACACGATAACTCGAAAACTATTAAAGGTAGATAAATGAAATTTTGTATAATATAATTTTTAGGCTTCTTTTAATGTTTGAACAAAATCCGATCACGGGAAGTCTGTCTATCTGTCTGTCCATGTTCATCGGAACACAATAACTCAAAACATTAAGTAGCTAGATAAATAAAATTTCGTACACGGTTTTATTATGAGGAATGTAGGTTCGTATCAAACGTTGGACGAAATCCGTGAAAATGTTGACTGTCTGTCGGTCTGTATAATCGCATACTTGTGAACTCGAAAACTCCATAACACTATTAAACAGATAAATAAAAATTGTTATGTTGTTTTCTTATCGTAATTGTAGATTTGTGTCCAATTTCGGTTTCAATCGGTGGAAGAAAAGGCGTACAAATAGCATGACGTTGTCCTTTACCTTACGCAAGGCCATTTGAGTATTGGCGAGAATCCGCCTTTCGCCACGGCGCGTGCCAAAGAAAACTCGTTTTATGCCGTTTGTCTTATTTTTTCTCCACCTGTGTTAGGGACGCTTGGTGTTTCACTACAGCTTGGATTATTTTTTTCCTACTTGCGTTAGGAAATCGTCCATGTTGCGGCCGCTCCTTGTATTTTTCCCCACCCGCGTTAGGACGGATACGAGAAACTTTTGGGAAAGATCATTCCCGCTTGTTTTTTTTCCTTTTCATCGCCGTTACCAACAAAACAAAAAACTTTGGCGTTTTCATTATATTTGTACTTCGCTTTTTCATATATGCACGTTCCAAACGACTCTTTTGACTGTAATGATTTCTTTTTAAAGTATATATAATATACGCCCATATTTAGTATTATTTAAGTATACATAATATAAAGCATATATAATAGTTTACGACGTCATTATATGAATAAAACTTGGTTCCCTTCATTATAAGACGAAGCAAAACACAAAATGCGTCATACTGTGAAAAAGTGCGAGAAGAGAACATCCTTGTTTGTTTTTCACCATTCAGTTGTACTAGAAATTTTCGGGATAGCGACTAATTTTTGGAAAATTTTTATCTTTCTACTTCCATTTACCAGAAAATAAAAACTCCAAAATGATCCAACATATAGTAAATAAAAATAACTATCCAATTTCCAATAAAGATCCATTAAATTTTAAGCTACGCGACGTAGGAATTCCAAACTCAGAAGAAGAATTGAGAGATAAACGATCACATGTTCCAAACATATTCTGTGATAAATAAAAACTTGCTCCGATTTCGTTTCGAGGGAAACATTTAAAAACGGGAAAAGGGGAAAATTTTAATATTTTTTTGCGTCTTGTCTCATGTATTATAAGAGGAAATACGTTTGACACTGAAACTACGTTTCCTTCCGTTAGTGAACTGAGATACTGGACTTCAGGAATACATGAATGAAGCTTCAATTACAAATTTGCATGAGAAATAAATAGTCTGACAAAATAAGTTTCATCATCATTGTAACGAAAAGTTTTGAAATCTTTCAGTTTTTGAAGTTTTCCTGAAATGAATTTAAATGTGGGATGACCCTTCCTGTTTTTGATTAACAGGAGAGTAATCGTCTTAAATAACTTTCTATAAATTTCTTACATTTTTACAAATGTCCATATTTCGCAAACTGACGGCATAGAATAACATCTTATTCATGGTTTCGAAAGGCGTACCGAATAAAAAAAATACATTGGCATAAACCTCTCTATAAATATACTTTTTAACGATAAAACTACAGGGTAAAATCTTATACATAGTTTATTCATTGGTAAATGGGGAAACTTGTTTATGCTTCATTTTTACTTTTTCGTATGTGAAGTACACAGTGAGAAAGTACAGTAATCGTCAAAACAATTCGACCTCGTGAATTTGTTGAATATCCACGTTTTAGACCTTCCACAGTTCAAAAAATACAACTTTTAAACTCTGTCTGTCTGTCTCCCATGTCCATTCAACCTCTTCGGTAGCTGCAATGGCAACAGGCACGGGGACATGGGGCGGCGTTCTGTCTGTCTTATTGAAAACGAAAACTCAAAAAATGGAGTGGTCTAAAGAGGTGAAATCTGGTACGTAGTTTTACACAAAATTTTAGAATTCTCTCAAATTTTGGATGAAATCCATCGAAGGGAGAGAAAACGATTCTTGTTACCTTCCCTCTACTTCTTGTATTGTTGCTAAAAGCGTCATTTGCGCCCACCATAATTTCACCTCAAAAAATTAATGTTATAATGGACTCTACCTGACCCATGAATCTGTTTGAACGTGTATAAACAATACAGACAATTCATGACTGAACACGAACAAAGCAAATTAGTTTCCTTGTCAAAAATAAGCTTTTCCAAGGATTTATCGTAGAAGGAAGTCTCTTACTGATGTATATACGACTTAATCCTTCAATACAAATGAATAAAAAGAGAAAAATATAGTTCGCATAAAGGAAACCCTAACATAAAAAATAACGGAAACCACTCCTTACGATGTGAAGGAGAAAATAAAAATAAGCAAAATTCAAGCATAATATATTGCGAATAAAATAAAAAGTAGAAAGTATTAGTCAAATTTAATTGTTTAAAATCACCATTTCCTCAAAGTTTTACTTATTAGCCAAAGCGTAATTATCATTAATAAATGCAGCATTTAAATATTTGATAAAACGTTTTCAGAATAATGATAAGTTTATATTTACAATTGCGATATTGATGATTCAAAAGTTCAATACAGCACCCATGAAGATTTCGTATATGAGGTGAAAAATATGAAATTTATCATTCTTATTAATAAATAATCAAAAGAAAGTATTTCAAGATAAATTTGATAGAAATGTCAGCACTTAAGCTTCAAATAAATAAGTACTTGCAGTTGTGATACGAAAAGCTATAAATTATAAAAATGGTTGGTCATCAATTTGTTTTTTTTTTTGTTAATTTTTGTGTTCAATAATGTAATTTTCTTTAGGCATTTTTTAAAAACTTGTTTATGTAACCATTATTTTTAGGAAGTGAAAAACAGTTAAAAAGTTTTAAATTTCTTAGTTTTCAACAGTTATTGATGTCACAATTTGGTTAGAGTTGTTTGTAAAATTTCAATATACAACCAATTTTAAAACTTTTCCAGAAATTCTTCAATTTTACAAACTTTTCGCTGATAGCAAAAAATATCTGTATTTCAATCCTTAATATTGAGACTCTTCCAAAGTTGAAATATTGTTTTCATGAATAAATTATGTAAGGAAAATGAATTAAACAAATCCTTTCTTAAAAGTTTCCAGCAGTGTACAAAACAACAATTTTATAAAACCTCAGGATCTCTTCAAATGAAAAACTGACTTCAAAGTCCAAAATGGAATAAATTATTCCGCCACGATGTTCAAAGGAACACCTCTCATCAATTCAGAATAAGTCTTTGAGATAGAAAATTATTCTTCGAACTATAAAGGAAAAACATTTCAACACTCTAGCTGAAAAAATAAACTCTTTTGCAGATTGTTTTCTTTCTGGTTTTAAGATAGAACTCTAGATATATTCAAAAGAAATTTGAGAAATAAATTTAATTAGAAATGAAATGTTCCATAAGTGTAAAAAAATTTTACTCATAATAATTTCTGCATTAAAAGAAACTTCATTTCGACTTTTTTTCATTTTAAAACAAAACAAACTGAATAAAAAAAATTCTGAAATAAAAAGGTTTTTGATTACTATATTGAAAGGTGCATTATCATAAACATTTTCTCATGTTTGAAATCTCAATAAAAATTTTTAGAAAAATGATCTGTTTGGAGGCTGCATAATGTAATTTGGGGCGGGTTTGGTTATTTTGAGATATGATAAAGATAACATCTGCCCTCGAACTATCTTTAAAATTTCAAACCACGCGTTTGATAATGATAAATTTACGTACCATGCGCATGGCGGATATTCGTTTGAATCGGGTGTCGAACAATTTATCTCCAACGCTGGAACCGAGATTCTACCACTAAGTCACTGTGTCGACTTGGAAGGTTTAAAAAATAATTAATTCATATTTTGATTAATTTTGCAACTCAAAATATTTGTGTATGGAAAGCTTGTGCAAAAGTATTCAAGCATGTGGAAACAGTCTCCACCATAAATTTTCTTAGATATTTTTGCGAAACTTCATATACTGCGAAAATAGGAAAAACTTCAAAGACGCAAAATATAACAATTTTTCATTACGCGTCAAAAGTCAAACAATATAATACACAAGAGAATATGCGAATTTTTTCAAGGAAAAGAAATCGTACTTGCATAACTCATAACAATGCTTGTAAATTTCATAGATGTAAAATTTTACAATGCAGCATGCATTTCTTCCTGCAAATCAGACATGCATATTAATCATTTCTGAAGTCACTGTGGAACCAAATCCATCTTATGAGTACCAAAAGCAAATCTGCAAGATACTTTTTATTACAACATACTATATATAGTATACACAGGCATATGAAATAAAAGTTCTTGCTCGGAAACAAATGTATAAATTTAATCATATTCTTGTTCCTCAGACAGAACTTCACTGTCTTCTCAAAGTTTTCTATTTAAAGTTGAGAATATATTTTTTTTTCTTGTTTACAAGTAGTCTTCCTCGTATTCAAAATTCTATTTCAAAGGAATTTCTTTTTCCTTCTATTCTAAAGTTGGGAAATTGAAATAGTGAAATACAGACTTTGCGAACAATGCCAAAACTTGAAACCCTGAAGTTAAATTACTGGGTATAATGATTTCTTAAAGATTTTAATTGTGAATTAGCAAGGATATTATGTTCTGTTCCTATGTTTTCCATAAAACTTTTTTTCCTTGTTCATTGGGTATACAGCTTAAAAATGTTTCACTGCAATTAATCTCTCTTTGCAATTAAATTCAAGGCTTCTTTGTTTAAAGGCCTGAGATCAATTTGCTAGTATTTTATACAGCTATAGGAAAATATAAATAAATACAAAAAAAAAGAAAATAAATCCGTTAATAGTGATGAATTAAATAAGTATGCAAAACAAGTTAAGTTAGGTGATTCTGGCACAGATTTGTTATAAATACCTAGTGACAAAACATTTTCATATTAATAATGAATGAAATTTAAAACTACTTAATGGAAAAATTTTAAATACATTTTAGAACTGTAAAAAAGATACAAATATTTGTTGCATCGGGTTTTGTCCCCTTTCGATGGATTTTTAAATTCTGTCATTACAGTAAATCACTTTCTATATGATGATACTTTTTATTTTGTAGGAAATATTTTTTTCATTTATTTCTAACTTAATATGAGGATTTCCCTTTCAATTTAAAATGAAGCGAATGATAGAAAAGAATCTGATTCACCCATAGATAAAGTATAGATAAGATAAATTATTTATCTTACATTAAATACTCATAAATTAATACTGCACATCACCATCAATTATTTTAATCACATTATTAAGCATGCTATATTATCAAATCAGTGTTACAACACAGAAGCTAATGCTTATAGAAATAGTCTTAATTCGTGTTTTAACCATTGATAAATGCTAGAATTATGTATGAAAATGAAGCAGAAAAGGCATCAACAGCTTTACTTAACGAATCGTTATCGTTTTATCATATTGAAAGCCAAACACTCTAAAATTAGAGTGTTTGGCTTTCATCATTACATTAGTTTCTAGTTCAATTATTATTTGAATTGTGCAATCATACCTAATTTGAAGCTTCGATTACATTTAGCACTTTAATTACCCCGGAAGTACTTTAAAAGGATTTCCTATTTATTAGAGGAATGGTAGGGTTTTAAATGCTATTTTTGCACTTTTAAGTATTATTGAAAGCTAATGACGAATACTATTCAAAAGCTGAAAGACTGTCGAAAAGGAATACGATATTAGTATCTTATTACTCAGCACAATTAGTTCTAACTCATTTTATTTAAAAGTTAAATTTTGTTTAAAGCCCTGTATTTTTTCCTCTATGCAGTGCGGTTGGAATTAGACTTTCCTTTCCAAAGCATTCCATACAGAGTCTATATTCATTCAGAGTTTGTATTTAATAAGATCTGAAAAGCATTCCGTGTAGATCTGAAGCATTACTTCAGCTAAAAGCAGTGGTCATAAAAGTATTACTTCTCATGGTATACATTTCATACGAAGGGAAAACAAATGAAGAAAAAAACACCAAAAAAACCCAAATGAAGTGAAAAATACATATTTCTTACCTAATAATACTTATTATGGTTCAATTTCACTGAAATTCGGATATATATGGCAATTTTTCTAAATTATGCAACTGTCGTACTAGTTATGATTCTGAATAATCTGCTGACATAACTATGATCACACAATTATACGATGACGACCGAATTGCTTAGGTTTGTACAAGGAGTTGTCTCTCTATTCTTCCCCTATTTTTCATCTTTCGACCTTCTCTGTGTCATTCCTTTCCCTATGAAATTAAATGCATACCACTAAAATTTTTCCTTCTTTCGACCACTGTCTTTTCGAAACTCTTCTACTTTGAAAAGACAGAGATAAAGTGTAACCATCCAGTAGTGGCAAATGTAACCTTAAGGCACCCTCCCCCACACCTTGCCTTGGCATCCTGATCAATTGACTAACTTTAGCTGCAACAGCTCGGATTCTGAAGTCAATGTCCTAATAGCCGTCACAGACATAGAGGAGGGAACATCTATGGTCATAGACCACGGTCCGGCCCCTCCCGAAGTAGATATGTATCATCATCGATGAGGGGTAACTCAACCCACATGATTACTATAGACACCAGGGAATCTAGGCCCCGCTTACTTACTAGGCGACTTCTCTTCCAGCAATTGTTAGTGCCCCCCGGGGGTGGGGGTTTTGTTACTTACATATATAAAAATTCCGAAATATCTCGAAGCGAATCTAAATATTTCAAGAAAAAACCGGAAAATTCAAGAATAACGAAACTTTGTAATATCAACTTAAAATTGAATCTAGTTTTAAATTATAGGAGAGATCAGTAAGGAAACATTATAGTTAAGGAAAGAAATGAAACAGAAAAGATATCGGCAGCCTTAGTTAAATCTACACTAGTGTCCATAAATTATGAATTATAACAATTTATACGACTTCAGCAGAAAAATCACAAAAGAATTACCACGAAGATAAAACCTGCTTAATACGAAGAACGCAGAAAACAATAAAGACGACCACATTGCACAATAAAATAAAATGTACCTAGAACGAAGAGAGAATGCATCTCTCATCTATAAAACTTAACTCCAGTTCATTAAAGTTAATAGGCGGTATGCTTGCCGTAAGTTGCAAAGCACAGTCTGTGCAACCTTTGAGCTGTATCATTTTAACTATGATTGCACTTTCATTAGTTGCGTAACAAAAACATTAAATTATTAATATATTCGGATGATAAGTATGCACTTTTTCATTGTTTATTTATCTCACTTACTCTTTCTTTCATCATGAGTCTCTTTCTTTCAGTACCACACAGCATACCATTTTTGGTGTCAGAAATCCGTTAGCCATAGTTCTTTTACTCACGATATTTTTTTGACACAAATGATGAATTCAATCCTCATTTTTAAACCTAATGCAAAATGCTATAACTCCGAAAACAAATATGGGATAGAGTTTTTCCTACGGCATTGCATCACATTAAATAAATGCTTGTTATCTCATATTTTAAACCAAAGTCTTGGCTTTTCGGAGTTAGAATTGCATCTTTTGAAATCATTAGGGGTTGAAATTTAACTAATGAGATTTGGAAGTGGTGACATTATCGTTGCCTCCTTGTTATTTTTGTAAGAGGCAACATGATGAGATTTCTGTCAGAGTTGACACTTTTTATACATTTTTATCTAAATTTATTTGATTCATGTTTATAAAGAAGGAATTTTGTTACCGATTTTTACCTTACTCTCTGATATGCTTGAGTTTTCATATTTTTTCATCATTTTGTGTTCTCGGTGACAAAATAGTATTGAAATAATTCTAAAATTTAATTTTCAATTAATCAATTAATTTAATTTAATCTTATTTCCATTCGAGTGGCGATTCCTGGTAGAAAATTTGAGAATAAAGTGATTAAAATAATGCATATTATTCATAATAATGATTTATGAATTAAAAACCAAACAGTTGAAAATAATTATAACTAAAAAAATCTCCTTTTTTACACCAACAAAAGTGTAATTTAAAAATTTTTGGTATTGATTTTATCTTATAATAGGTTCATCTCTTTTCTTGGAACATGATATTGCTACTCATTTCAAGTAAACTTTCCACGTGGACTTGAAAAGAAATTATAAAAGAAACAAATATTTAATTACTTCTCATAAACTTAAAATTGTGTTTATGTTTTATTTCTGCTTATTTATTTTTAGGGAACTTTATAATATTTGTAGTATCTGCATAATTTGTTGTGAATTGTATTAAATTAGTAGCTGTTAATTATTTTATTTCTACTGAAACAATAAATTTCACACTATTTAGCCTACATTATCACATCGTTTAACTCCTTATAGTTTTCGGTTAATAGACGCTGTAATATCACCTTAACCAAGTTGCGAAGTGATCAGCTTAATAAATGCTTACCGTTGAAGAGCGTACTTCGGATTGAAGTTATTTAGTTGTTCTTCCGACCTTCAATCATTTTCATTTAAACAATTTTAAATAATTTTTGAAATGGAAAAGCCGGCATTTTAACAAATTTATGTATATAAAGACACTAAAATTTTCATTTGTTTCATATTAATTTTTAAATCCGTTTAACTGAGGTTGTAGTTTTGTTATATTTTGTTTGTTGGCGTTCAGTTTCACTTCTATATTGTCAACTATTATTTTTTTGTTGCAACCTTAAGGTATGTGACTACCCTAACGTTATATTACATTAAAATGTAATTTCCGGACACTGTACTGGATTTGAGGATCTTTCTTTTTTATTCATTTTTTAAAAATTGCGCTTTCTAAAGATCTTTGCTGATCTCTTACATGAGTGAAGAATTTACAAGAGCCAAGTCAAGTCACCAGGTTAAACGAATTAATTATGGATGATTAATTGATTTCACCTGGTGGATAGAACATGTTTCTTTTATTCATTCAAAATTGCGCCTTTGCTATTTTCACGTTATAAAAAGGTGTTTACATGATGAGTGAAGAATTTACAAGAGTCAAGTCACCAAGTTAAACGAATTAATTATGGATGATTAATTCATTTCACCTGGTGGGTAGAGGATATTTCTTTTTTTATTTCAAAATTGCGTCTATGCTATTTTCACATTCTAAAGAGGTGTTTACCTAATGAGTGAAGAATTTACAAGAGTCAAGTCACATTATAGATATATAAAGTTTACCATGTAAAAGAAATTAATCATGGATTTAAGAAAATAATCAGTTCTTGTTAAAGCTCTCAGGATTAAGATCGACTAATGTGGTTTCAGCGATCAACGATTCAATTGCAAACGGCACTGAGCAAGTAAATTGGTCTTTTCGCGCATTCTTTTTCAATGGAAGGTTTTTACCTTATGGATTTTTTTTATGATTAAAATGAGACGAACATTTTTTTTTCATATATCCACAGAAAAGGAATCGATTATGGTGAGATTCAGGAATGTATGTTAGTCAGGATGAGGGAGCAACGTTACTTCTTCGTTCTCAATCCTCTGAATTTCTCACAACGTTAGCTGAACTCCCTGCATGTCGATCATGCATGCGAATTTTCGTGTCTGTTATATGGATTATCCTTCACTGGCATGCTTTGCCCCTTGCTTTATTCCGTCGCCAAATAGGTATACAAGCTACAGTTAATGGGTATACAAGCCAAAGATAATAGGTATACAAGCTACAGTTAATGGGTATACAAGCTACAGTTAATAGGTATACAAGCTACAGTTAATATGTATACAAGCTACAGTTAATAGGTATACCAGCTACAGTTAATAGGTATACAAGCTACAGTACTAAAATTCTGTGAATTACCAAATATATTTGTTCGTTTTTTTAAAATGCAGATGTATTACAGAAACCATATATTGTTGAAGTTTCCAATTAGGTTTTAATTTTATTCC